>JAVFBX010233049.1:0-10276 GCA_034783855.1 Mopalia kennerleyi | reverse complement strand
CCCCCCCCCCCCCCCCCCCCCCCCCCCCCCCCCCCCCCCCCCCCCCCCCCCCCCCCCCCCCCCCAATCGGACATGTTATTTCTATGGACTGTCCCAAAATTAGAATGCAGAAGCTCCAGACCGTAATGAATTTAGTTTCCAGATAAGGAAAACATCCCACTGATAGAGCAGGGTTGCACAATTTTGTTTTGTTTACCACCCCATTTAAAGTTCTCTCACTTATTTGACAGAGTGCAGGCCAAATCAGTGAAATAATTTGCTCTTTTATTTAATTTCATTCTTTTTTATGCCATATGTAAGGCCATTTCACCTATATAATGGCGTGCCAGTCCAATCTGTGAAGGAAACCACACACGATGCCACTAACCATGACAAGACAGGACAATCAAATAACAATAACATATCAGCTTCATATTGCTCCTTAGATCTGAGAGCACCTGGACTATAGGTGGAGCCCTAGACAAAACTGGTCATAAACCATGAATTCATACATGACAATTAGTGGACACAATTGACCTAGTGTTATATAAGCAAGTGTGGAATTTTGTGCCAGACAGTATGAATACAACCCAGGCTACTTTTGCTCCTTAGACAGAAATAGAAATATCAAACAGTGTATTTATGTTTAAAGGGCCTGTTGCTTAGTGATTAGCATGTGCGCTTATTATACATCGATGTACCTTTCATGGGAGCCCTTCTGTGGAACCTCAGATATACGAGTTAGTCATACGATGTGGCTCCGGCAATCGTGGGGGTGGTTTTTGCGAGGTTTCCTCTCGGTTTTCAACCACACTTTGACAAGAAACAGTGTGAAGTGGACAATCTGTGGTCATATAAGTAAAATACCCTCGAGTGTGATGTTAAACCCCAATCAAACAAACAAACAGGTTTAAATAGCAATTAGACAAGAAACAGTGTGAAGTGGACAATCCGTGGTCAAATAAGTAAAATACCCTTCAGTGTGAAGATAAACCGCAAATAACCAGATGAACACACATTTTGTTTAAAAGCGTAGTACCCATAAGCTGTAATAACTTCACACGAGTTCTATCTATGCTCCAAGCTTCTTCAATGAGCAGCATCATACCATTGGTTACAGGGAAATATAGCGAAGGTGTACAGATAAAGGGAGGTCACCATGCTAAGCAAACCTTTCTTATTTGACATGCTACAGATGCCACCATATTTGTCTTGTGCTCAAACTACGACACGTCAAGATGAATAGAGATTTAATGAAATTTATCATTTCATAGAACACATTGCAATATCTGTATAATAAAATGATTTGTGGATTAACTAAATCATTTTATACAATATGATGTTTAATCTAACATCACATGCAATTAATAACTATGCCTTTGATCCTTTTGTAAGCTTAAGAAAAACATTTTCAACAATATTTATGAGTAGAAATTATACTTGCATGATAGCTTTATCTTGAACAAAACCTTCATATTGATAACCAAATGAAAAGAATAGTTGACAAAGATACCACTTAAATATGTTGGCGCAAGTATGAAATTCCAGTTTGGAAGATCAACTGGGAACTTAGATGTTAGTATAAATATGAGTCAGTATGATTCAGGCAGATTAGCTTTGAAAATTACGTTTTTTAAAATAAAGAACCATAAGCAAAAGCATTAGTTGAATAAAACATGAATGTCCATGTGTTTAATCAAGATTATCAAGAGATACAGGGCTGAAGGTTTCCAGTGACATAGATTCTTTGGGTGTCTCTGTTGCCAATGATGTTTATGGCGACAGGAATGACCACATACAAGTCTGACCTATTGGTAAAAGTGAGCGTGGAGCGGTCAGACTCCACTTCTGTCTCAGCCAGTCACAGACACTATTGTTGAAGACACCGTTTGGGAAATTTATATGTTTTTAATGGAATTACCCTAGAGACTGGACAATGACCAGTTGGCAGAGGCTCCATCTCGCTGCTATTTCAATCAATGACATTTCCACGATGCTACTAAACACAGCCACCTTCTTCTTTTAAGACTACTTATTTTCCCATTTTAAAACCATTAGGAGGAGGCACTATATCATGGCACTTTCAGATTTAATCATAGAATACTGGCCCCATTTGCCTTGAAACAATTCCATTACTGTCAAAGACAATACAAATATCAGATTTTAAAAACCCCAATAAAACATCATTAAAAACAATTTGTTTTCATTTTGACTAAAACATGTAAAGGTGCTTATGTACCAGCTACTTAGTAACAAAATCAAAACCCATATAAATGTAACAAAAAGAAAAAAAATGTACATTTAATGCTATGATTTTGCTTCTAAAATATGTTACTATTACTCTAAATTTATTAAATTTTTTTTTTAGTATAAATCTTCCTCTACATATCTTCCCAAAAATCTGGGGTTTTGATAGGTATGACAAATGAACTTTTCTTTTCTCTGTTGACAGCTCCATGTTGTGAATTATGACTCCGGTAAATTCTCTCATATCCTTGAAGCAGTAAAACAGCCTCAAGGCCTGGCTGTCTTAGGGGCTTTCTTTTATGTAAGTTAAATACAAGTAACATATTCATAACTCTGTCTATTCACTCAAAGACTAAAGTACAATCCTCTGATCCACTAGTTATAAGATTAACCCTATCTTTGGAATACTAGTTTTCAGGTTGAACTGTAATCCGTACCTAATGTATTGTTTGCTATATACATGTATTTATCACTGAGACATCTCATCTTTGTCCCCTTTACGTTCAGGACACATGTGTATTGGGATATATGCCAGATGGCGATTAATACACAGAACCGAATTATTTGGACCAATTTACCACATACTTTCTATACCATGTTAATTAATTTTGAGATGATGTCTGTAGGTTAGCTTTAACAACCCAGGATTAAGATTTATTTAGAAACTTGTCTCTTGGAGTTTACCTAGAATATAAGATGATTCCTACATTTTTAGTAATCTACATCCCTGTGTCAGTATCATTAATTTTTTGAAATATATACATGTATATATCAATTTACAACTCCAGATTAAGAAATATTTACAAACTTGTCTCTGGGGGATTATCTATTACTTGAGATGATTTCCTGTGCCAGTGTGATAAATTTTAAGAAATATATATCAGTTTATCTATCTCTTACATGCTTTTTTGTGTTTTGTGGTGTGCTATCATCATATTGAAAGAACATAATCCAACCTATCACAAAAGGCAAATGTATTACAGTTGACCAATCAAATGCCATAGATAAAAGGAATTCTCTGAAGTCATACCAACAAATTACTCTGCAAGAATGCATCTTTACCCTAGCACAATGAATAGGGCTTATTCCTCCATCTTAGCCCTACGTCCCACCTATCAAAACTTGTTGTGAGGATTGGAAACTGATCCACTGCTATTGCCAGCCTCTCAAAACATATCTCTGATTTTCTCTGGGTTTTTTAAGATACACTTTAAACAATGACTAGTATTTTACCAACCTGCAATATTTTTTTTCTGACGGTTTTCAATTTTATTGTTGAAAAGGGAGATAACTTCAAAGTGTCAACACGGGACAGAAGCTCAAATAAAACTGTAATTAAATGCCAGGAAATAAAGTAGGAGTTAGATTATTGAGACTTTTGTGTCTGAAAAAATCTATGTTTTGAGAGGCCGGCGATAGCCATGGATCAATTTCTAACCTTCACCATGGGTTGAGATAGGCAAGACGTAAGTCCAAGACCAAGGAATTAGCCTCATACATTGTGCTACCTTTACCCATACATGTACTTTTTTATAGACGGATACATCAGTAAAATCAGTTACATCACATGATCGCTACATGTATTACAATATGATCTGCTGATTTGAATCTAAAAAAAATCAGTTAATAGAATTTTGCCCTCCTAAATACAGATAAAATCAACTGAAAATTCCATGATTCAAACGCGCATGCCTAGGTATGACTTAAACTGTTTAACTGATATAAGGTTGAGCTGGTAAAGTAAAGGCGACAAGTAATACATTTATCAACTTTCTTTTTTGGAATTTTTGAACAAAAACTAAATTTAATTGGCATACAAGCATGAATAGCTTCTAAATGGCATTGAGTTAATTGAAAAGGTTCAATATTTCAAGAATCAAAAAAGGGATGGAACGTCAGAAACCCCAAAATGCTTTTAGCTGAACTGCTAAATGATGGCTGACCTTTTTGCAAATACAACTGATCTTTAAGCATGGTTAAGGACAGTGTTATATTGAATTATCAGAGGTATAGAAATGGCTTCCCATAATCAATAGAGGAGCCTGATATATGCAATGAGGGAGTCTATTAGATGGCAAGGTTGTTTTCAAAGCTAGCATCAACTAACTAACCTGACCATTTGGTAGAAAATACCCCCCACTCAACTGCCTAGTTTTCCCAAAGCCAGAGGCAAAAAACTTGGGATATTGAGTGCCAAAGGAGCACGTCCAATCCCAAACAATCATGGCTTAGATTCCACGTCTGATTAGGACATACGCACCAGTGAAGCTTTTATAAACAGTGAAAATACTTATACTGATCGGCAACCGTTTCCAGTAACTAAAGCTGCCACCATTTTTTGAAAATACACATCAATTTGCTTTAATTGAATTAATTTAATTCGACATGAGTTTGATTAGGAAATAGTTTAAAATAGATAGTGATACGCATACTAACATACACCTCGAGTTGAATATTTAATGTACAAAGGTATATCTTTTATTCTAGATATCAGACGTAGACAATACAGCTCTTCAGCCCATTCTGGATGGATTTCTACATGTTACGGATCCTGGTTAGTCTTTTGTTTCAATTTTAATCATTGGCTTTGAAATTGCTGTTAAAGGTACAATGTACATGTAGCTTCATGTTGCCCTGGTGCTCACAAAGTGATGGGCAACATGAAGCCGATCTGTTGTGGCGTCTTCGTTTATCATTGTGTGGTGGTCTCCTCTTTGTTTCTCGCCAATGATGTCAAGAATGGTTTCTTTCAACTGTATAAAGGCTGTCGAGAAGCCATATAAGTGAAATAACGTTTAGTGGAGCATTCAGACTGTCAGACCAGTGGTTAATGCATCCTACGCATGACATCAGAATTTGAAGGAAAACAAAGAATAACAGGAACATGATCGAAGCTCCCCGAACCAACCGAACAATTAGGAGTTAAAATAATAACCGTTATTCATGGCTATTAAACAATACATTAATAATAGTGATGAAATATTAATGGGAATAACTACAGAGACATCTAATGTGTTTAATGAGTATATCCACTAAAATAAACATGATCTCGCTTTGCAGAGGATAAAGTGGAGATGGTAATTGAGCCAGTTTCCATAGAGAAATTGCTACCAGCGGACATCAGTAAATATTACAGGTATAATGGTTCCCTAACAACCCCAGGGTGTTTTGAGAGTGTGATTTGGACACTGTTTAAAGACAAAGTACCCATTTCAGAAAGACAGGTAAGTATCAACATGGGAAGGTCTAATACAGATATGTTAGTACACTTGTCAGCTTCTACTGAATAATGCAAAGGCTCATGTTGGTTGCATCTTAACAATAATACTGAAACTTTAATTTCATAGTGTTGATAAACATCTTTTTGCCCTAAACCCATACCTTCATATTCAAACATGAATGTGAACAGAAGCATACACTCCTAGCAAAATCATAATAAAAATCTCCCCCCCCCATACACACACTACCAGAAACAAAACCTTTTCATGTGTGTACGTTATATGTACAATGGAGTCTCTCCTGCAAACCTTTAAAAAAGTTTTAAGTTTCTTTAGGTACATGTTCAAGCACAATGAAAATAGGAAGAAATTAAGCGCTTGCATAGTGTATTATTAATCATGTTTATTGTTGTATTTTTTCTTAAACCACGTTCAGATGGAAATGTTCAGAGATATTATGTTACCAAATGAGGATGGTGTAGAGGAAACCCATACAAATCTGGATCCAGTTAGCCATGGCAAACCAACTGTTACTGGAAGTGACGTACCTATCGGGACAGGTGACCCGAAACCTGTTGGAGTTGGACAGAGTGGAAAAAATGTGCGAGTTAAAATGGTGGATAACTTCCGTCCAGTTCAACCTCTCAATAATCGTAAAGTCTGGAGAAGTTTCAGAGTTTCTGGTAATTTTAAAATATTAATGTTATCCAAATCAAAGAAAAAATAATTCTTTATGGAGGTTCAGTATCTCTAACACCTACTGAAGCAAAACTTCCTGTCTTTCATTTGGATCAGTCAAAATTGTACAGTCCTGACATGAAATTAACATTGATTTGTGTGTTAGTTTAAGCTGTACTTAAGTTTATTTCACTCAAATGGCTGAAGTGAACCACCCTGGATGTCACTGGACACAAACAATGACAAGACGGCAAAACTGTGCAAGGTACAACAAAAGAGTAGCTTTGTGTTAGCTCGTTAAGTACCGGATACTGGAATGTTTCCTCCACCCTACCCCATACATTTTATTTTAATCAAAAAAAAATCTGAAATCGAGGTATTCAGTTATGTTATTTTCCGTGATATAAAGCAAACTAATTTACATTTCAACAGATTAAATCAGTTTATATCAATGTACCTTAAAGAAACAATAACAAATAATTATATTTAGAGCAAATTTGTCCTTTTCCTAACATTCACAGTGGTAAGCTAATATGTTTGTTTGTTTTATTGGGGTTTAACGTCGTACTCAAGGGTATTTTACTTATATGACGACGGATTGTTCACAGCACACTGTTCCTTGCCCTATTATGGGGAAAACCGAGAGGAAACCTCATAAAAACCACCCCTGCGATTGCCAGAGCCACATCTTGTGACTCACTCATATACTTGAGGGTCCACAGACGGACTCGATCCCGTGAACAGTACATCGAAGTAGGCGTTACAAAGCGTACTTGCTAACCACTACGCATGGCCGCAAGCTTATTTGAGCTCTAATATTTTTAAAAGGCTTCATATAAATGGGCCATTCTTTAAGATTGATAAGAACTACATGTCGCTACATGTATCTATAAAGTTACATCAACCTGATTATCATAAAAGAAGCAATAATGGCACAGGCCATCTTCAGGGTTAAGTATCAATCAGATTTAAGGGTCCTGGAGAGTTTATAACTTTTAATGAAGAATACACACAAGTTCTATTAAAAACTTAGTCTTTTCTATTCCTACATGTGTTAAACACACAACCCATGCATTTATTGAATTATGCTGTCAATGTGGGCAACTCAATGAAAATGGGTGTGTCAATAATTGCTAAGCTGTTTGATATTTTTTACATCTACTTTACTTAGCCTTGAATTTGTTTTAAGCCTGCGTCAACTCGACAAGGTAAAAATTGTTTGAACTGTATTAAAGTGCATGGGATTTCCCCTGCTCTGAAGATTATATAATAACAGGTAGTATGACAAACTGGAGATTTTCAAATTTTAAGAATGAATTAAATTTTTCATTCCCTCACTTTTATAGCCGAAAGAAGAAAGAAAACAAAACATTGGAGTTATGAAGGAGCTCAGGGTATGATTTTGTTTAATTTTTTTCCCTTATTTTGTTTCAAATGTTCATTAAGTTTGTTTACAGACATTCCAGTCCACCAGGTGAGCAAGATTCAAGTCTATAGGCAAATAACATAGATAAATACAAGACTGGCACATAAGGCCCATCACATGTATGCTTCAATAAAAGGAAGTCCTAAAACATTCTCAAGAGTGAAATAGTATTCTGTTCTTTTAGAAAATAAATGTCTCTAAAGAAAGTTAACTATTCTTCAAATATACATGTATGCCCTCAGTCAGGGGACTATTTAGTAATACTTTAACATAAACTTGCTTTGTAATAAAAACAAATATGTAAATAAATGTCTTCTGTTAAATGCAATCCCTCCATTTGTTGAACAAGAAACTCTTTCAGGAATTTTTTTTCTTCTTATTTTAGGACCTCAAAGTTGGGCCAGCCTGTACCCTGATAAGAATTGTGATGGGAAGAGGCAGTCCCCCATTAATATTGTACGTAATGAAACAAAGTTTGATCCCAGCCTGAGAGATCTCAACATCTGGTATGATCCACCGCTTCCTGGTAGTAAAATGGTTGCTACAAACAATGGGCATACAGGTACAAGAAATCAGATTAAGAATTCAATTCATTTTTTTTTTTGCATGTACAAGTTTGTCATGATCAAGAAAACAAAAAACAAAAGTACAAACTTTATTCGCACCCTGATTATTTTCTTAAATTTAAAGATACTTCATGTATTTTTGTAGCTAATTAGGCAAATACATTTAAATTTTTTTTAAATTGAAACTATTTACATAGCTAAGCTAACATAAAAATGGGTTAAATTTTACAAAAAGTAAGTTGGAATAAGGTACCAAATTTCAAATCATCAATAATCATAGCCTTTATATTCTCAGTCTACTTCTTATTTTCTACTATTAGGAAAGAATTGATTGGGCAAAACAAACATTGATATTTACTTTTTTCCAGTTAAAGTCAGCCTAGATGGTAAATTTTTCATCACTGGTGCTGGCCTGACAAAGGTTTATAAATCTGCACAGTTTCACTTCCATTGGGGCAGTTCCACCGAAATGGGATCAGAGCATACAGTGGATGACCAAGCGTTCCCCCTTGAGGTACAATTCTATTTAATGTAAATTTTCAAAATATTTCGATATTTTAATATCTCTGTTTTGATATATGATGAGTAGCATTAAATAAGTCTAAGAAGTGACAAAATTCACTAAAACCTTAAATAAACAGTTGATGGGAAGAGAAGCATGTGGGAAGAAAATAATATGGCTTCCACTTTTATTTATGCACAGGTTCCTCCCAAAAACCGCTATGTTTGACACAGAAACTCACAAAGTTTCTAAAATACGCTTAAATATTCCACCTGTAAAAATATTTGAATCCATCATGTTTGAACAATGTAAGGAAACCATGAAAGAAGGACATTTATTAGCCATTGTTATGTGAAGTGTTATGTAAAAAATGGGCCATTTGATCCTATAGGTACAGTTGGCTGTCATACATTTGAACATCTTTGAGCTATTTGCTGAATTGATTAGCCTGCGGTGTGCTGAGTAATTCGAAGGTGTAAAACAATATGGACTGATTTTGACAATCTCTTCCAGCCTGCACATAATGCTGTCAAGTTTCACTAAATAAATTTAATAAATGAGAATAGAGTTTGTTTGGCCTTTTCTTAGTGGCAAAAAAAAAAATCACACAATATACTTGCTTCGCACAAAATCTAAAAATAACATTGCTATATGATATCAGACAATTTACAGCAAGAATCATAACTATATTAGTTATATATTATATATAAGTTATTAGTTGTATTATTACACTGCATTCAGTCATGTCTAGGGGAATAGTCACATACAAACAACGGCTAATATATAGTCTTGCACAATGGCTGTTCAACATAAAACTGAAAATATTAATAATATATCTTGTTTCTGTTCCAATTAATTCATTAAGATATTTGCCAAAGTTTGCTAACAAAAGATTTATACAAATAACATTACAGCGGGTAAATTTATTTTATGATAATCTATATTGACTTTCTATACTTAATTAGTCTAAATATTAAATTAACAAGCATTTTCCTATCATAGCAAAACAACAATTAAAATAATCTATTTGAACTTTATTCCTGCTTAATAAAAACACAAAACATTTACATGGAAAGCTCATAATGAATTATTAAGTAACCATTATTAATCATTCCGCCATGATAAATCATTGTAGATTACCTAAGCTATTAGTAATACAGTTTTGGGCCTACCAATTCATACCACATTAATATTGACAGCAGGTATAGGAGGGTGAATATAAATTATACCCCAGGGAATTAGGTACATAAATAAGGTGGGGACAGCAGAGTCCTGCAGATTTAATAGAGGGTAAATTAAATATCTTGGGGTTTATTTGGTGATCCCAATTGAGTTACAAATCACACCACTGGAGAGAATTCCAGGCTCGTTATTTTAGTACAAGCTAGGCATGTAGATAGGTAGCATCCCCCAAGAGCCATAAAAAAGAGGAGACACAAACCAGGAGCTTGATATGCATTATATTTTGTTCTAAATTTAACTTTGTCTTCTGTGGAGACTTCGTACCCTTATAAGTGGTTGGATGGGAGCTTTCTGTTGCCTTAGTCCTCATGGTGCTTATAAAGGGACAACAAGAAGCTTTTCCGTTTTTATGTCTTGTGATTTCTTTGTTTGATCCTGTGGTGTAGAATTAAAGGAGGGGGGGGGGGGGGGGGGGGGG
>JAVFBX010233038.1:0-10739 GCA_034783855.1 Mopalia kennerleyi | reverse complement strand
TTGGACAGATACCACACAACACCTAGGTTTTGGACAGATACCACACAACACTTGGGTTTTGGACAGATACCACACAACACCTAGGTTTTGGACAGATACCACACAACACTTGGGTTTTGGACAGATACCACACAAGACCTGGGTTTTGGACGGATACCATACAACACCTGGGTTTTGGACAGATACCACTGGGTTGAAATCCCTTCTTGTTTTGGATACGAACTATAGAAGGTTGGGCTATCCAACAACTGCTGCGTCAACAGTACTGTCTTATCTTCGACAGATACCACACAACACTTGAGTTTTGGACAGATACTACACAACACCTAAGGTGTAGACAGATACCACACACCACCAAGGTTTTGGACAAATACCAAACAACAGCTAGATTTTGGACAGATACCACACAACACTTGAGTTTTGGACAGATCCCACACAACACCTGGGTTTTGGACAGATACCACTGGGTTGAAATCCCTTCGTGTTTTGGATACGAACTATAGAAAGTTGGGGTATCCAACAACTGCCGCGTCAACTGTCTTATCTTCCACAATACCCCCGAGAAGATAGGTATTCATGACCTCATGACATTACGTAATTGAAATAACGCAAACGCTATCTTGACTTCAAATATATAGATAATACGCAATAAATAACCTCTTAGATGTTGAAGAGATTGAAACAAAAGCATGGCAGTACACTGAATAGTTTGACATTATACACAAGTAATGTAATTCCGAAAAACAATGGCTTCATTTCGACTCACTATATCCTATTGATGGTATAATAAATGCTGAAATCTAGAGTCAAGATGAAGTTATCGTTTTTCAGAAATACACTACTTGTGTATAACATTCAATCAATCTCAGTTTACATATATCATTTTCTTCTGTGACATTTTTGCATCCTGTTCTTTACTTTGTTCAATGCACGATGAGTGGGAGGGAGATTTAGTACCATGTGTGGGAGAGAGATTTGATTTTGCATGGCTTTATAATCCATCAGAAAATACACACAGCGTCTGTGAACTCCTTCAGAAGCGAATTCAACTCTCAAGGATTTCATTTATTTCTAAACGTTTACTGAACATGTATGGCTTTTTAATTTTGACGACAAAGTTCAGCCAAATAACTAAAATAGGTCAGTAATAAAAGCGTAAGGAATCGTATAAGGCATACGTATAACAAAATATGCATTTTTTATTCAGAAGGGGGAAATACTCGTGGAGTGTACGCTCTTAGACAAAATGGTCTTTTAGGGGTTCTTTGGAAAAAGGGATGGTTCTGAATGCAACCCGGATGGTTCTAAATGGAACCAAGATGACAAAATCGGTTCTTTGATATAATAAGATACGCAAAAATACATGGAACATTTGCTGTGGGTGTTTTGAACTGAACCATAAAATTCTACCAAAGCCATAAGTGAAGAACCTTAAAGGATTCCATTAGAGCCATATGTTTCTAAGAGTGTATTTACATGCAATTATAGTAATAATTTCAAGGAATGACAAATTTAGCAATAGAAGTTATATATGTAGGAGTGGGGTTTGCTTTACAAAAACGTCAAAAGTCGTCAGAAAATAGATTCTACAGCTGAGTCGTGGCTCACGAAAAGATTCTCCGTTATTACACCAAGAATATGTATAAACAGTTTTGCATAGGGCAAAGTATAGGGAAATTGACAGGTGATCTGTTTGTGCTGATTTTGTATTTAGTCTTGTGATTCTCCTGTTTTATCTTAGTCTTGTTGCCAATGGCCTTGATGGTGATTTCATTCAACGTTTATGGATGTGACCGCCCAATATTAAGCCTTAACTACTGCGTTAAACCCCAGTCTATCGTTCCGCCGCCCGTCCGTACATTCGATGGGCTTATTTGCCATTGGTGAACCCTGAATCCAGGACTATATATACTAAACAATTTCTAAAATTGCATGCAATATCCTACATGTTTGTCGCCCCAATAACTTCGCTCAGAAAAGTTTCAAGACTTAAATCCGTGGAGAATACAAAACCAAATCACCAGTGCAAACATGACGGCCTGTTTATGGTCACTAACAGATAAAAACAACCTTGGGTGTGAAAATCCCATCCGGAAGGAGGACTGCCTGTAAGATGTAAGCCACTCTAGTTATTTAACTAGAAACCGGAAGAATCAGGAACCCTTAATAGCTATTACCGGATATTATACATACCAGAAGTCGGTAATGGACTTAAAGTTATGGATTACACGCCATCGAATACCCAGTGATATTTCTATTTCATTTTATTAGTTCTAGGTATCTTATTCAAACCTTAATATGCGGAAGTAAACTATATGAACAGTTCAATTTTAATGTAAGCCAATTACTTCAGATCTTGATAAACGTGGATAGAATTTATTTGATCGCGTGTACAGACACAGATAGCATGCTCTGTATAATGGGTCGATAGGTAAAGTATTACTTAAGGTTAACGTAAAGCTACGTTGTATAAATAAGCTTGTGTCTGGCCATTTCTCCGTTAACACATATTTGTCGCAATTTAACCTCCACCCTGACAGGATTTGTGAAAGTTGTCTGGTTCCTGACACAACAGAACGCTTTCTGTTGTTTTGTAACACTTAAGTCCCACTTCGTGAAAATATGTACACTTATATTTACGTCGCGTGCATGTGACTGCAGTTCACACTGGAAAATCTGTTAAATCCAAAATAAGAATAGGAGCAAAATTTCGACAATAATTGCAAAATATAAATTGCGGACCAAAAACACGATAATCTCTTGATGTAAGTAAACTTAAATGTTATTATTAACATAAAGCTATTTCGCGATTAGCCCAGTGAGGCTGTATGCGCCAGAGAACCAAACAACCATCCAACTCCTGTCCTCAACGTATATGGTCTAAATGAACATGAGGTTTCGAGGATCTTGTGGTGGTTTCTAAGCGGCTCCTGCTCCAATGTGTAATATGTGTTAGAATTGCATGGCACAACATGCTGAACTAATAGATGTGTAGACTGTGGTGATATGGATTTACAGTCATTTGTTTAATAAACCATAATGAAACTGAAGTACCACATCAAACTTTGATAGCGAAATATATACCCATGAAACACATGGCGAATACGTGTTTAACAGGCTAGATCTTAGCACAGTTAGTAAAGAGGAAGGAAATAAAAACAATCTTAAGATACAATGTAAGACTGTTTATAACATGACTTTGTATTCATAGCCCTTTGATATTTCCTTTCCTGTAAAGTTGGCTATGGCATCATGTTGTCTACGCTCATAAAATACAGCGGGTTTTTTAAATTTATATACACCTTCATTTACCCGCTGATTGATGCATAACGTATATTGCCGCTGTAGGGCGCCTGTAGACTTTATCCAATCATATGCCTGTATCGGCTGTTTCGAGGCAAAACATTCATACCAACGCTGATTGGATGACAACAAAAGCTCAACATTTTCCGCGACCTTGACCTCGGCATTAGATACGAGGTAAACAAAATGCGAACCAAACAATTAAGCGGATTGGCTCTTGATATCTACTCTGCAATAGCCCCCTGTGGTGTCCGTCTCGCACTAAACATTCTCGTATATGCAGCGGCTGAAATGGACAGTCAATAGTAAATAAATATATATGTAAAAGCCGCTGCATATTGGAGCGTACATGTTGTCTAGTTGTGTTACTCTTAGTAAGATCATCCCACCAGATATTGTTAAACACAGTAACAGCCATACAAATCCCACCAGCATTTTGATAACACTAGTAAAATGTATATAGTGACGGTATTAGTCAACATGCACGTTAGACTTTATCGTAATAATATTTGGTCACATTTGCTCTCATCGGAAACGTTCCTGGCGGGACTTGTTTACGGAAAAACGAACTGACATAACTCCTATGTTTTTTCAATGTGCCAAATTAAATCGACCTATAAGTCTGCTTACCCTTTTTTAGGACAACACGTGTATAAAAGCTTTGACATAAGCACGGGGTTAAGCTTATTTTTGTCTTTTTACAATTTGACTTTTCATTATTGTAGGTCTTAACGGCGTCCATTTCCTTTTACTGAGTATGACATACCGTCCAATGTGTATGATGATGTAGTCTCTGTATCTGAATTTATTTTTTGGAGGCAAAATAGATATAAATATGAAACGCGCGTAAAAAAGAATACGCAGGCTTTTTGGCATTCCAAAATGTGCGAAAAGCAACCCAATATAATTTCACCCTGATTCTTTATAAACGCATGGAAAAGGTAACACAAGATATTTCTCTCTCCAAAATTTGCGGAAAGCAACCCAATCGATTTTCGCCCTGATTCTTTATAAACGCGTGGAAAAGAAAACACAAGATATTTCCCACTCCAAAATTTGCGGAAAGCAACCCAATCGATTTTCGCCCTGATTCTTTATTGTAGTCTGCAGTCCTCACTTTTCGTTTCTATTTGAAGTCCTTGCTGGTTGACGTTTGACGCCGACCTCTTTTACGTGGCGGTGGAATACTTGCACGTCCAGGATATGTTTGCCATGCCTACGTGCTGTGTTCGGAAGGTAATGTTTTTCCCCAACTGAAGGTATGAATATAGTTTAAAACACAATGCCTTTAGCCAAAAGCACTAAATAGCTTCAAATCCAGAAAATGCATTAACCTTCATAAATATGCCAATACCAATTTCATCTCGGTTCAGTAGTAATGTTTTTGCAGTCTCCTGCGCAGGAGGTACGTTTTGTTTCGTTTCCGGGCTCTCGGCATACCCCTCTGCGGTAGTCTCATCGTCAAGAATCCTGACGAAACCATTTTATAACCGTTTAAAACCATATTTGATTTATTATTTAACACATAAACGGATAACCACATCGGAATAGCATCAGTAATTGTAATACATGCCAAATGTAATGTTTTTAGCACAAGAATCAAAGGGATTATGTTTGTGACATTTTACATAGATATATTCTCTGCTCAACGTCAAACGTCATCACACTCTCAAAGTTCCCTTTGCGTTGATCACGTCATACAGTGTATCAATCTCTACCATAGGCTCACATGGCATTCACCTCTGTGTGGGGCTCGGCACTACGTCATCCTGTACCTTTGACGTCATTATTTACGTAATGAAATCAAGGTTTAACAAAAAAGTAGCGCCGAGCCCCACACAGAGGTGAATGCCAAGTGAGCCTATGGTAGAGATTGAGGAATGACTGCTGAGAAACAAAATTACGGACCGTACTTGTAAGCCGGAATTACAAGCCTTAAATCAGAGAATTCGCATATTTATTTCATTATTAGGACGTTCCTATTCTTGTGCAATTTCAAAAACAATTCACACAAGTGGGAAAAGTTGGATGGGCGGACAGTCACTAGAGAGCCCGAAATGACAAGATGCAGAAATCTTACTTTGTTTTACGTTTCATACATGAAGCGGTAATCCCATCATTTGGAAAATTTTATACCAACCTACAATGTCAATCCCAGCACTTCCCGTTTTCCATTTTTATAGCAATATTGTGTTTTCAGGATTAGGAATATAGCCTATAGTCGGACTACATTGTGGATGGAAATATAATTCTCTGTTGTATTTAATCTCATCCTCATTTTATGTCCTAGTTATCGTCCTAAAGTTGAACTAAAAACAGCTTTATTACGGGCACAAATAATTGATGTTATATAGCTACCCTGTAATTCGGCGGAAACGCGGCATATCACACGTGTTGTTCGGATTACTACGCGAGGGCTGCAGACACGGTAAGACCAATACACATTTGCAATCCACATGTCATTTTCGCCTATCATAAAAACGTCATAAAACTGGAGACCGAAATCATGATAAAACAGAATGCGATTTATGTTAACACTCCCTACGACGAATTGTCCACTTCACACTGTTCTAAAGCTTAAATATCATGGGGAAACCGACGGAAGACCACCCATGGGGTTGAGTGTTCTTAATCACATGAATAAGAATAGTTTAATGCTACATTTTGACGTCATGGGTGCTGGTGCATTATAACTAGAGATTCTGGATTATCCCGTAACCGGATGTGTTTGCCACTGAATATCAAACCTCACATTGTCAATAAATAATATTCTTTGTCGCTGTTTTCCCAGTCCAGCGTTTCACTCTATAGTATTTGCCCATTGCAAACACATTGGTAGTTTAGTGAAAAGCCACTTCCACAAAATGAAGCATCAATCTTTCCATATCAATGGATAAGTCTGCAATTTGGGTAAAACAGCTACATTATTATACACTCTGTGGTTCAAAACGAGAATAAATCTGCCGGAAGGAAAACAACTTGCTCTTCGCAACACACAGTTGTCAATTTGCATGCACAAGTTAGTGTCTGCAAGTGCCATAGCATAAACGAACAGATTCTAGGACTCTAGTAAACCGTAAAACTATTGGACCTTCTGGCCAGTGAGCCCTTCTCGGAATTTTGTGGGAAAATAACATCTCACACACAATACACCTTCAACCCAAAGTACCATTAATTTGGTCAGGTGTTACCATTTGTTGAAACCCCGTGGGGGAGCGGGTTGGCCAGTCCTGCAGAATACTCTCCCGGTTTCCTCAGTCTATCGTAAGAGGCGAGAAAAGAGGAGCTTTCTGTTGCCCTGGTGTTCTTAGAGCTAAAGGGGAACAGGAAGCTGATCTGTTGTCTCCGTCGTCATGTAAGTGAAATACCCTTGAGTACGACGTTAAACACCAATCAAACAAACAAACAAACCATTTGTGGAACAATTTTGGTTTAAATAGTAGTGGCTTATCGGATACGTGATCACCTGAAACGATACGACAACAGGAGTTCACCATACATGACTCAGTTACAAAATCATTACCTTGGGATTGGTCCAGGTGAAAAGAAATTTTCAACTTGACGGCGTAGACTGGAAAACTAACAGCTATTCCACAAAACATGGCCGCAACAATACTGACTGTCAATCCAATCCACTTAAACCACTCCATGACCCAATCTGTGTTGTTCCCTGGAAACGATAAATTGATCACAGTTTAAAATATTGATCTTGCAAATATCGCATCAATTCGTAATTTTGCATAACGTACACATTTCCTAGTTAAAAATTTTATTTCTGAGAAAACATAAACTAATAACTATCGGAAGTCCAATTATATCATAGAATTTGGAAAGGAAACAATGTACAGCCCTGCACCTGTACATATATTGTGTAATGTGAATAAATTAATGTACCCATGCATTTCAGGTAATTCTTAGAAGACACAAGATAATTCTTTGGCCCACGGTGTTCCCCGTCTAATAAATTATGTTTAAACGAAAGAAGACAAATTAACGTGCCGTTTGTTCAAATAAATTTAATATAATTGCGCATTGGTTATCCTTCAGTTAACACCGATTTCAAAGGAGGCCAGGGGATCGTAATTGATATTAACAATTGAATTTATCGGGTGATATGTTTGCGTTTATTCTACACACAGCATTTATTTAGTATCGTTTCGACTAGACATGTCGGTCTCGCCCTGACATTCTGTAGTATATATAAAACAAAAACAGTTTTCGTATAGTGTTAGTTTTGGCTCGTTCCACAGACCGCTCCAGATAAAGCTCGTTCAACCTTCAATTGGACATTTTCTAATTTAGTTGATTATCATCCGATATTCCATCAGCATTAAAATATTTGAACACTGTATGATTTATACAACGTTTCTAGAGCTTTAGGACAAAGCGGTATTTATAACGGATTTCACCAATTGATCATCACCTTAATGCCTATGATCATATGTTTTAGACAAAACATCATCACCAAAACAAGGTCTGGTCTTGGGAGATGAGTTTGTATTGAACTTACCATTTATTAGCCCATTGTTTATTTTAAGTAAATCGGAATTTAACGTTTCCACCCTTACCAGTGGGACTTCAACTTTATAACATAGATGGAAGCATCGTCAACAAAGGGACAGGTATTTGAGATGATTTCGACGACAAAGCATGTGGTGTATATCGGAAAGATAAGAGACCCTAAGGCAGAGCCTTGGGTCACCCATGCTTGGCCCTAAATTGATGATTCAATGTACCTCTCGGGCCACCCTAAATGGTCCTTTGAGTTAACAAATGAATCTGATACCAATCCTCCATTGATAATTTAGATCTTGATCGCCTCTGTTTTAATCCTCTTGAACCGAATACTACTCAAAGAACACAATACATGACCAATGACTTAATTGAGGAACGGGACTACTAGGGTAGTATGCATGGGCAGCAGTCAAATTATTACATGTACATAAAAGATACGTTTAAAACCTTATAAAAATCTTTAAGACAGCCATAACACCAGTCCATTCTCTATTTTAATGCTAGAAGTCTTGGAAAAAAATATTTTTCCAGACATCAGCAAATTCTCTATCATAGGCATAACTGAGAGCTGGCTCAATCCTTCCACTAAAGCCCTCTATAGCATTCCAAACTAAAAATCATTTTTTCCTCGAGGACTGGCACTATGTACACGAGAGCATTGGTGAATGTTTTGTTAGAAAAGACTTTCTTACAGGAATACGAAACTCTTTTTATATAATTAAGGACAGAAAATCGGAAGCATTTATTAGGTTTAGTTATCGCCCGCCTGGTAAAAACATTAACAACTTTATACAAAACATAAACAATCAGGATTGGAACAATGTTGCTGCAGCAAACGATGTCAACAGTGCATACCAATAATTTTATGATACTTATACTAAAACATATAGTAAGTGCTTCCCTCATAGAAATATTCAAATATCGAATAAAAGAGACAAACCTTGGATAACGCAAGCCATAAAAACTTCTATTAAAGTAAAAAATAAATTCTATAAAGAACACATAAAGAAGAACAATATTACAATTAATAAAAAGTATAGGATGTATAGAAATAAAATAAAATCATACAATTTGCATTGCAAAAAAGGAGTACTTTGATTCGCAGTTTATCTCTGTTAACAGTAACATTAAAGGAACATGGAAAGTCATAGACAACCTGCTGAACAGAATCTAAAAGTCTGCCAGAATCATTTATCATTAACGGCCAGAATGAAACTGATCCACAGAACATCTCTGAAGCATTCAGCACTAACTTTAACTCTGTACCAACAAATCGTGCAACGGCAATTCCCGATTCTGTTCATAATTTCAAATACTACCTACCACCACGCGAAAATTCACTATTCACATTCAACGCATGCTCTCTAGAAGAAGTACAAAGTGTAACTGTAACAGAAAACCTTTAGAATAGTTCCCCTGGTTTAGATGATGTCCGACCAAATCTAATAAAACTTGTAGTACAATCAATTTCTATCCCACTCAAACACATCATTCATCGTTCTTTTGAAACTGGACTCCGGATATATAAATCCGGCCAGATAAACGACTTTACAAGTTATAGACCTATTTCCGTTCTATCTGATTTCGGTTAAATTATAGAATGAATCTGGTCAAATCAAACCACTTCCTTTTTTAGAATAACAATGTACTGTATAAACACAAATATGGATTAAGATCAAATTATTCAACATTATACGCCATAATAGTCCAATATGAAAAACTAATCTCCACATAGAGAAGTCTGGTTGCAGCCCTTCTCGTCAGTCCAGTGATAATTCTAAAACATTCCTTTTGAAGTGATTCAAGTAGATTTATTTGATATTCGAATAGATTGTCCCACGCAATATCAGCATATTCGAACGATGGTCTTATAAAACTTTTATACATAATCTCAATAGATTTGCGATTAAGACGATATTATAATGCACGGAAAAGAGAATGTTTTATATTGGCACGTGTTATTAGATTATCAACGTGAGTATTCCAATTTCCTACATTGTTAAAAGTAACTCCTAGATGTTTGTGCTTGGAACAGAGTTGGACAGTCTTGTTCATGAATTTAACAGAAACAGGGAACGGAGCTCTGCGCCTTGAACACAGCAATGCCTAAGTTTTTGTTTGGTTGAAGTTAACCCGCCACATTTCTGCCCATGATTGTATTACAGATAGATCTTGTTCAATGGAATTGGAAATATCGTCATTCAAGAGATCTTCGGATGAGATATATAAGCACGTGTCGTCGGCGAACATCCTAATGTTATTGACAACACTATTCAGTAGGTCGTTAATAAAAACAAGAAATAGAAGAGGCCCTAATACAGAGCCTTGAGGTACTCCCGATGTTATATAATTTTTTTGTGAGCTCAATCCATGTAGGACGACGCTTTGATTTCTTTTACACAGGTAATTTTTCAACCAGAGAATAGTTTTCTCTGAGATGCCAATTGAACGTAATTTTGCTAGTAATGCTCGATGCCAAACACGGTCGTAAGCCTTAGATATGTCGAAAAATAAGAATAGAACTTCTTTGCCATTGTCCAGGGCCTTGGTCAAATCAAAGTAGATGTCAATGAGTTGAGTTAGAAAACTTGTAGTTACAAGTTATTCAAGCTGTGATGTAACCAGGGGAAATTCCCTTCGGAACAATGCCGAGTCCGTACCGGAGATACACGATTTGTTGCTAAGACTGGTAAGTTGAGAAAAAAATCTGGAGAATAATAAAATGGCAGCGCCGGTGTTTCTATAGATACTAGTCACGTGTTCTTTCCCCCTTGTGACGTCACTCACTATCGTTGAGCTCTATGCGCTAATAAATGTTACATGTTTGAATGCCAATTTCTCCATACGTTCGCCGATTTTTTTCATGAAACAAATTGAAAATCGTCCAGTGGACATTGAATTATTTTTATAAGTTTTCTAGG
>JAVFBX010233027.1:0-10474 GCA_034783855.1 Mopalia kennerleyi | reverse complement strand
TTACAGTATTTCGTTAAAATACCGGGGAACATGTACACTTAAAATAAACTGCAAGTTGTGAAATAACCCGTAAAAGAATTGCAAGCCGTAAAGACACGGCGAAAGTTTGGTAGCCGTGCTGCCAGTTCTATCGCCGTAATTTTACGGTGATATTTTTTACAGTGTACACATCGTATGTTGCTTTGCCGGTAGCCTACATCTGGCAAGAATTATAACTGATTATTGATTCTAGGAACCATGACCATTACTTTTAGAACAAAAAAAACTTTTCAAATGACAGATACTGGACATTTTTATATGCGGCAATTTTTTTATTTATATATGAGCCTGTAGCTGGGAGTCAATCATCAATACAGGTGGGCGACTCTCACAGCAGTTCAAGGGGTAAAATAATTGAGACAATTAAGTATAAAAAAATAAACTATTGTTCATTGTAAGATTTTCTTAAAACAA
This sequence comes from Mopalia kennerleyi, assembly GCA_034783855.1. Lineage (NCBI taxonomy): Eukaryota > Metazoa > Mollusca > Polyplacophora > Chitonida > Mopaliidae > Mopalia > Mopalia kennerleyi. Next base: position 10,021 of record JAVFBX010233027.1, on the reverse strand, counting down.
ATTTCTTAAAACTTTTCAATTAAATTGGCATGGATCAACACCATATAGGTGCAGGAAACGCAAACTGATATGATGGGCACGCAAACTTCTGAATACCCCTCACCAATGATGTAGTGTAAATTGTATATATAGTACTGGGGTTTTTAATTTAATAAATCCTTGACTCAAAATGAAGTGCATGTGTTTAGTCACTGAGCCTTCAGGGGGCTTGGATTAAGATGTATTCAGTTTCACAACTCTGCATTGGTCCGATCGAACCTGGCTCCGATAGATGAGTAGTCAGCTATATACTGCACAGAGAGGTTACTGTTAAGGTCGGAATTTTACCCGGGTTGTGATGCATAGAGATAAATGTATTTAAATCTAGCAAGACGATGAGATCTCCAGGGTCTTCGATTGTCCAATAACTATATCGATCTGTCTCCACTTCAATGCTATTAATTTACTGCCCAGTGCCTTTGCCCTGATCGCTGGAGCCACAAGTATACCATTGATCCGTTTGAAGATTCAAGTCACGCATTTTGAGCCATCTTTATAAGCTACACAGATTCTCTCGTAAAACTATTACCATTTTAATAGCTTTAGGCATGTAGGGAAATCAACAAATGGATATTTTTTTTACCAAACGGAGCCATACTGACTCCATCCTCCAGTGACATGATATGATTGTTTCTAGCACTATGTGCAATTCAAGACACCTTTTTTATGTCTCCCTGATTACTTTACATCTACAGTTGTGTGTCAAAAGCACAATAAATGTCTTTGTCAGGCTTTTTTAAACTGTGCGATGAAACTATTATCGTGGATTCGTAACCTCCAATCACCAAATAAAGCGAGTTGGGATTGAATGTATCTCGAATTTAGGTCATTTCATGAGGCTTCAATAGACAGGTATGTAAGGAAGCGCATACGTAACAGTTTTTCTTGTTTTCCTAAATGGCTTAATATAATATTTTAATTTCCAAAATAGACCGTATGACATGTTTCTAGAAGCTCATTTTAAGTAGAGAACTGATCCAGACAGCTAATTAGTCCGTTTGTGTGTTTGACTGATGTGTGGTTTGGCCCTTATAAAACCATCGTTTGGTGTTCAACATGGAAACATTGAAAAAAGATCCTATCCGAGATAAGCTTAAATACGCTTTTCTGATACATCTATATGCGTTTCTAATGACACTCCTCAATACCTGATTCCATGTATGATACTGGCAGATTTTAAATTGGTTATATTAGAAAATACAAAACAATTCGAGTATTTGTCGCTTATGTGCTGACAGGCCTTTTGAGAAGAATGTTTTAGGTAATTGTAAGGAGTTTTTTTAGCTTCCAAGGGACAAATCTTATTTGATACCACAGAAGGCATTTTGATTTCGGGTGGTCGTGAGGATACTCATCAGTTTTATTCGTTTTTATCTTTAACAAACGGACTGCATGAACCGGTTCTTTTCTCATTTTTAATATGCTCTCTTTGTTTAACTTTTAATCGAATTGTTACGATCCTAACACCGTTCTCAAGCAAGTCAAATGTTTGCTTTAAAACTATTATATCGCTTTCCATCTCAATATTATCGTTTACACTATTTCTAAGTATTTTATATTTAAGATACACGTCGCGGATACAAGTTGTTCTCCATGCAGACAGTTTTTGATTCTTTGATTATTAACCACCCCGTATGTTGCCTATATTAGTCAAGATCCGTATCTGTATCGTATTCACTGGCGATATTATACCGAGTCAACGCGACGTCATCCTAATTAAATTGGTGCCTATATCACTTTTTGAACAATTTCATAAGTTTGCCTAAATCAGATTAACATCATGAGAGACCCTTTTTTTGTAAAAGTGATTAGGACTACTGCAAACACTGACTTTTAATGTGTTGGAAATCAATAAAGTAATTGGCTGAGTCAAGCATGTGGCATAGATTAACATTTTTTTTCCATTTGTTTCAAAAGTTGTAAATATGACATGGACACTAATTTAATTAGGGTGACGATTTGGTGCATTGTTTAAAAAAATCCGTTTCCCTTTTATGGCACTGACGCTTGGGAGGTCACTTCATGTTGCCCTGGTGCTCTCAGACCTAAGAGGCAAAACGAATCCGATCTGTTTGTGATGTCATTGTAATGGGTCCTGTTATTGTTCAGTTTTGTCACTGTTTGCTGCCAGTGGTGACAAAGGAGTTTTCGCGCCAATTGGGCTAATACCGCTTCATATAAGCGAAATAAATTTAATTTAGCATTATTCCCACTGACGAGTTTCACAAACTTACAACTCCAATAAAAGATACGCATGGATACATTGTGTTTCGATATTTCGGTTTATTTTAAAATCATTGTCAAGAATAGCAATAATGGCGAGAACAAAGGTTATAAACCAAGCCGATTAGTTCGGAGCCTTGTGTTCTAACATTACAATCATTGTCTGACTCTACCATAGTATTTCTGATCTAGTTCATCTTTTATCACTCCATTGAGTGGTTCATAAAAATGAACATAAAAAAAAAATATATATATAATTTTTAATGATTTTCTTGATAAGATTGAAGCATAGGGTTACGAAGCTTAAAAAGAGATACTCTATTAATCTAGTCCTCCCGTATACGCGTATTGTTTTAACCATACTTCTTGGAATGCTGTTCCTCTCATAGAATACATAGCGTCGGTTATATATCTGATTATCAGAATAGGCGAAAATCAACAGGAGCACAATCTACAAGACTTCATGCCGGACTAATGGTGATAAATTCTGTCAGATTAGCCAATCGAATACACGCATTTGTAGCTACAGTGTTTAAATGTCGCAAAGTGCACGTGCAATTGTTCTGCATCGGATATCGATGCGGAACTCAAACCTGAATTTAGTATGACTTACCGGCCTAATACAGGTTAAATGTCCCCATTTTATCGATTTTGTATCGTTTTATGATAAGGTAAACATGTCCACCCAAAAAATGACAGTCACTGGCCTTTCTGCTAAGCTTTCAAATCTACACTCATTGTGAAAAAGAGGAAAATGATGGACTGGCAACAGATACTTGAACCGTAATTTCGTATTTTTAATAAGCCTAATGGTGGATTTCAAAATATCGATTGTCATTTAAAATATATAAAAACGTGTTGTATATCAGGTATTATTGGACAGTAATTTATTTAACATATAATAGCCAATAAGTTCCAAAATTTTGAAATTACAGTTATGTGCGCTTTAACTATGTATCTCTTAATAAAGCTATATGATATAACAGAATATTAGCGATACAGAAATCTGCATCTAACTCATTTGATGTTGAAAAAGCTAACATGCAGCTCAACACAGACTATTCTATTTATTTGCTCTTATACCATATTTGTGATCCAATCTCCAAAACAGACACATAGACGAGTAGCATATTGCTACTTCGCATATCGTTAAACGCTTTTAAAATATTGGCTGAATTAATGAAATGATATTCGGCAGGTTGAGATTCTCCGATAAGGCATACACTTGCACGGACGCAGATGTGTCCGTCCATACTATAAGAAGATTATCTGGCATTACGTGGAACTTTTAGCGATCAAAAGATGCAAATGAAATGACCTAACAATCTATCCAATTGCCAGGGTGTCTGGTTTCATCGCAACCTTGGCGCCTCTTATTCCGATTGACAACGCGAGGGCTCGCTTCTAATATAGGATCTGCTTGATGAGAGCCTCTATTTCCGTAACAACCCTTCAACAACACAAGGAGATTGTCATGGGTGAAAGCCGTTCATTGGACAACGTGGAATTAACCCTGTACGCCAAGAATAGGCAGATATAATTTATTGTAGACGCTTTCACTTGCTGAGCTTGTGTTAGCTAGATAGTTAATCTAATCTCGAAAAGAATTATTCTAGCAGTTTCTAAAGATCATTTGATTGGATGTTGGCCTGTTATCTAGTTATCTTGTATCAGAAGTAAGGATATGATTGGTTGTAACGTCCATTACAATGCGGAAAGCCTCGTTTTGGAATCTGCATCATATTCTGCACCCAACTGCAGTGGTTGTCAGGCACTGTGGAATTTGAGACATAAGCGATTCCAACGCTATTATTTTTAACCGGGTTTTAGCACATCTCCGACTGCTTTAGCAATCTTGTAACGCTCTGGAATTATCGACGAAATCAAATTTGAATCAACTTTCAAGTGTTTCTTCTCCCCACCGGCTCCTTGTTCATTCACAGCAAGATGGCGGCCTCGCTGGCGTCTGGACGGCTTGGCGCCACAGCAAAAGCCCTTTCATAGTTACCGTCAAATAAAAGCTTTTCGACACCCTGAGAAATTTTTGTTGACATCCCGCTGCAGCAGATCTTAAGACCGATGAAACTTTCTGTCAAAGTATGTCCGCAGCTCATTCTGTCGAGTCTTTGTGTTTTTTGCTTTCCATTATTGTAAAACTTTCATAAATTTAACAAAGAATATTTTGGCAATGGACCATAAGTGTTTCGAAGTGGCCACACAGCTTCGACAAGTTGCAGACAAGTTTGACAAAGGCAAAAATATGGCAAAAACAGCCTTCCATATTTCTTTCGATATTTCTGGTGATTTCCGAATGACGGAGACTGGACTTTTCCTTTCTTTACAACTTTTGTCGTTGATATTGATCTTCAAGAAAAGGTAAGGATTTGTGTAAAACTTTGATAAACCCTCAAGCCAGAGCACATAAAAAAATCATAACAGTAAAATGTAGAACCGGTTATCCTACATTGACCGAGACTAAATATAACTTAAGCTCAGTCGGTAGAGTGTAGGGCCTGTAACCAAAGGTCCCGGGCTCGAATCCCTAGGAAGGCAAGCAAATTTTGTCTCTCTTGATAAATTCAAAATATATAAGAATGTAGCAATAGTAAACTGTTAAGAACATATGTTTATGTATGGGCTACCTTTGTCTACCTTTGTAAAAAGTTGTTATACTGGCACCTGGATGTCGAATAATTAAGATCAGTGAATCATTTCATGTTCTAGATAACCTCCCTGAAACAAATTTCTAAATATATCTTCAATTTATAGTTTTTAATTTCGTCCCATTTGATAACTGTATATGTCAAAGATTATTAAGCTCCTTTAATATTGCATCACTTGGACATGAATTGAAGATTGATAATTTATAATAAAGATATATATATATACTATATAGTAGCTTTGAAACGTATCTCCAGTAAAAAGAATGCTCCCAAATATCACAACCGACGCAGTAACATTTTATCCGCACAATGTTACCGAACAAAAAGTCAGTAGATTTACAAATTTGGTATGAAGTTAGTTTCAATGACTACTCAATACCTTTGTTCGGGTGTGAATATCATACTGTTAGTAAAATAAGTGTATCTGTGTCACTACTTAACTACATTTGCGGGGATAAGTAAGTTGTTAAAATTGATTCAAAAAAAGTTTTGCGATCTGCAGAGTTTGGCTCAAATTGCAATGTCTTATAAAGCACCGATAAAAAAATCTCTAACATCCGGAGCGACTTGTTAAAGAAAGTCAAAAGTCAAGGCCTAAACCAATTAAATAGGTTCCATTTATCAAAAAAATTTTATTGTTAAGCCATGAGCGTCATGAAAGACTATAACCCGAACCTTGGTTCTAAAGACATGTCATATTTGATCTATCAGATGTCTTCCCTATAGGGAAATGGCTGTTCTGTTCTGAGTATCTCTTAGATGACCAAAACGCTGGTGATGTTTGTAATTATTTTTGTCACAGTTATTGTCAATTTCATCACCATATTCAATGTTTTGCGAACTAGCTTCGACGTTCTTTTATTTTAGAGCACAAAATACCAATTACTTTGAATACTGTAGCGATCTGTGCTGACCTGTAAGCAAAGGTCTAGATATAGTAGCATTAACAGGAAGTATTTAAATTTCGATAATGGCAAAAATCGCCTTTTCTATTTAAGCTCTGGGAGTTTTAAATTTTGGCCATCTCATTTCTAATGAGATAAATCTTTTAAACAATATTAGTTTTAGGTTATACTTGTTCAACAATAGCCGGCTGTTGACTAGGAGAACCATTATCACCTTTATTATTTCTTTATTGTCTCTTGTGAGATCTTGGGCTCACTAAATAAGAAAACAGTTATAAGAAACCCAAAAAGTTCCAGATTGGTTTTAAAGATAAAACAATACAGCTTCTTTCCAGGGATGGTTTTGTGAAATGTTTAAACTAAACAGGGAAAAAGCTAAGGCCTGAACAAATGAATAAAGGCTCATTTCCCAATGGTTACTATTATCTTACTATTGCTTCAAACTAGTTGAACTCACACACAACACAAACGAAAGAGAAACAAACAGGGGTGATTTTTTCATATAGAAAATGTTCAATAAATTGAAACTGTTGAGTTGAATGTTCTTGTCCAAAGCAGTCTGATATACCTCTGTTAGTTGAGATTGTCCATGGGCCAGTTGCTGGATGATTATTTAACGTTGACATCAGATTAAATAGCTTATTGTAAATAAGAGATAGATCTTCAGCATGACGTGACGCCATCTAACCGCGGATTAAATTTAAAAGCTCCGCCAGCAACCGGCAATAAGCAATAAGCTATACATGCAACGCTTTTACCAATAGGCTTCATACAAACACGCCGAGAGAGGAATTACCTACAACTTGGTTTGCATTAACAACCTAACGCCCCCAAACAGATTGTAATCTTATTCAGATACTGAAAGGACTTATAACAAACAAATAGTTAATAATGGATGTGTCAACTGGGTTGATAACACAGATTCCAATAAAGATCGGGCGAAACAAACAGTTCCTCAACACCCTTTAAGTACGGGAGAAATCTTTCATGATGAAGTAAATAAAATGAAACCATAAAATGAACATGGTATCAGAGCGTGATGTCTTCTGACTCAACACAAACAGTATGAGAAACTGGCCCTTTTTCTTCCCGTTGTTGAAAACTCAGGTAAATACCTGCCACATCTCCCCCAACCCGATTTGCAACTGACAGACACATTCGATGCACCTGTACCATGATACGATCTATACACACACATCCTTTTATAGAATTTACCGCTGTGTATCATTTATTAACGTTTAATTATTCATAAGTGTACATTTAAAGAAAACTACCCAAACAGTAGCACAATCTATAAAGTCAAATGTATTCAAGCTAATCGAAGTATAAACATCGCTTGAAAATGTTAATAGAAGACTGATGTATAAAAAAACGCAAACATCATGCAATAATGTTATGTATCAAAAGAATTTCAGGAGAGGTACTTGTTAATCGCTTTACAGAGAAGATAGTTAGAAAAAATTATAAAACGGTTATGTCAAATTTGTAATTATCTATATAACCAGGAAAGCTAAAACGTATGTAAAATACAATTTAAGGACACCAATGGAATGATGTGTACAAGTTTGGTTATCCTGGGTGTGATCGGAGATATGTGGGTAAAACAATTTAAGCAATCCACTGCTCAGATTAGAATAACATAAAGCAGGTGCAAATGTAGTTGTTCAAGTTTTATAATTCAAGGATGCTGTACTCTTTTATATCCCTATAATGGTCGCATAATATGAAATATAGATTAATTGATTGAGTGATCGATTGATTGATCGCTTAAGGTTATTTGACTAAAATGACGGCGGTTTATTGCAAAGAGTGAACACCAAAATAACCGAAAGTGTTGTATACAAATTCTCTGGTGGAAAATTAATGTTCATCCATAGTTCATAGCAAAATATACTTCGATTATACTGCCCTTTTCCAGAGGGCTAGCATATAGAAATATCCCAATAAACTAATAGGCCTACATGGGAGTTTCCATTATACTAGTTTACACATTATAACAGACAACATATGTTATACGGTCATGTAAACCAAACCTTGATAAACGACCAAAGATAAAGAATAATGCATGTTCACCAATCGCTTTTTCATTTTTTGTGATATAAAAATACTGTTTAAACCAAAAAATAATGCCACTCATTTAATAAAGCCGTATCTGACAATAAAGCAAAATAAACCAATTTCATAAAATAAGTCTATAGTTTATTTCTTTGGAGAAAATGTTTGGTTTGATATGCATTTCGTCGGCTGAAGGTTAGAAGTACCTATGTCCCAAACATGGCTTTTCAACAAAATCGCTTTTTAAACTTTGGTTGAATATTAAAAATACTAAAATTTCAACACGAGACACTTCAACCAATTTACAAGGTAAATTTTGTTAAATTATTAACAAATATTGTTAAAATTAGCTGTAATTTGCATGTAATTGTAGGATAAAAAAAACTTATGTTCACAAAAGTTAGAAATAGGCATTTCTGGCAGTAACTTAAAATTTTTAACATTGGACATAGTCATAATTGTGGGAAATAGGTGTCTCTGGCTCTCCTGGACTTGCCTTCATGTTCTCCTTATTTTGTTTTGAAAATACCTATGTCCACTGATTCATTTATGGCAGGCAACGGTTTGCGTAAATTTCCAACTTTTCAAACAGCCAGAAATCCCTATGTCCACTTTATGTATTTCTGGTAGGCAACGGTTTTTACATGAGTGGACATATGCACATCTGGAATTGCATTTGGGAGAAAACTACTATAGTTACATCATTGATATTTATAGACATGAAAGAAGGTCACGAAACAACAAGGTCATGCTATTTTTAGCAAATTTAAAAAATGTGGACATAGGTACTTCTGGCTGTCAGCCGACGATTTATTTATGGAACATAAATAATTCCAAACTCATTTATTTTATAGTACATGTATTTAGAATTACAAGAAGATTGGCAACAAGCTCTTTCCTTCGTAGAATTTTTAACAATTGTTCTTATTTAACATTTGATAAAACATATTGCTTTTGAATGTCATTTAGACAAGCAGATCTTGGTTGTTATATTGCGGTTCAACGAGGGTCCAAGGTCGTTTCACCAATATGACAATTGACGACGGATTGTCCACCTTTGTGCGAGAAACCACATTAAAACCACCCCACGCTAAAACAATTGATCTACATAGTGTTGCATTATCTTTTTTCTTTGATGTGGTTTAAATTTCTTTTCAGATGACATCATCTTGTTTGAATGTATATGAAGTATTTCCGGATCCGGTACAACTTTGCTAGCTGACCAATTGGGTTTCAACGATTTGGTGTTCCAGGGATATGTATTTCATTGTGTGCCGTACGAAGCGTTGACACCAAGCGATGGATTCTGATTTGACATACTGGATAAAACTTTGCTGCTTAGGAGATGTCAGATGTGCAACATACATAAAACATCGCCAGATGGACACGTTTGGATCATTAATAAGCCTGTTTTTAGCAGGCTAATGTTAATATTCTGGCGAATGCTGATATTCGCTGTCTTACCAAAGTTAATCAGGGGGCGTGAAAAGGGTTTGTTTTAATTGTCTTATGATCAGATCGGATGTAGCTTTAAATATAGGCCTATTACCTATTAGGGCCTAAAACTTGTCAATTTTTACTTGTTCTGGGTCATTTGTTCTTCAAAGGTATTGTTGTTATTACGACAGAAGCGGTAACGTCCACCTGGACGACAAACAAACAGCAAAACCAGGGCTTAAATAAGTCACGAGGTCTTGTATAACAAAAGATACATTAGAAATGTTATTCCAGTCAACTATGATTATCTAGCAATTATTAAACTCATTGACAAGTGAAATGTGACTTTGGTCAATTGTATTGTTAAGTGTGTATTTCCTCCGACGTATAAACCAGGCATTACTTATTTAAAACTTTTCAGAACTTCAAATATTAACTGGTCTAAAAAAGTCTAAAAAGTATGTAAGCTGCTTGTAGGAATTCCTCCTTTCTCCTGGGATGCAAGATCATATGAACGATACGAAAAACATTCGCTTTGTGTTTCGTTTTGGGATTGTCTCGTCTCGTAATCGTCTGGTTTCTGCTATGCCAAGAGCCTTAAGTAAACCGTTTAACTCAAATTAAATCAGAACAATGAATTACGAATAAAATTCTGCCGGCAATTACGGAAGTTAACCGTGCAATAAATTATGCAGTATA
>JAVFBX010233016.1:0-10741 GCA_034783855.1 Mopalia kennerleyi | reverse complement strand
ATAATGTGAATTTTTGTATTAACAAATAAAAAAAAAACATACAAATTTTGACCTCGAAGGGGCCGACCTACCTTAACCTAGTGGATGGCTGCCATTGGTCTAGTGGATGGCTGCCATTAGCCTAGTGGATGGCTGTCATTGGTCTAGTGGATGGCTGCCATTGGCCTAGTGGATGGTTGCCTTTGGTCAAGTGGATGGCTGCCATTAGCCTAGTGGATGGCTGCCATTGGTCAAGTGGATGGCTGCCATTGGTCTAGTGGATGGCTGCCTTTGCCCATTGTTTATGAGTGAGTCACATATGATGTGGCTCTGGCAATTGCAGGGGTGGTTTGTACGAGGTTTCCTCTCGGTTTTCCACTGCAATTAGGCAAGGAACGTTATAAAGTGGACAATCCATCACATAAGTGAAATACTGTGTGTACGACGCATCGAACAAACAAACAAATCCTTCGCCCATTAGCCAGTGAGTGAAATAACCTTAAGTATGGCGTCAAATTCCCATCAAACAGATGATTGATTCAGGTACATGTATATAATATAAATTAATCAGATCAGTTTTCACATAACTAAGTATAAGATGCATCATATATTATTCTTTTGCCTGTATTTATCACTTTACTCAATTTTAATTTTAACTTTGTCTCATAACGAGCTCTAGAGCGTTGAACACTTTACGTATACCAAAAACCATCAAACAAATCTAGCTGGGCAATGCTTTAGCAGACTGAATACTAGTTACAAAGAGATAGTGTCATTCTAACGAACTATTTTATCAAGCTAGTATTGTTTAATGTAGGGAAATAAAATTTTGCTTGCCTGCACAGATTCAAACTCTGGTCTCTGGCTAGCAGGGCCAGTGCTCTAGTAACCATCAGCTACAATGGCTCACTGAACAATGACCATGACTGGTATTCATAAAGCTACTTGAGTATTTCTTAAAATTAAGCAATATTTAGCCAAATTGAAGCCTTCCCTTTCCTATTGAAAATAAAAAAGGGAAATAATTAAGTTCACATATTATAAATTTCCTTATATCTATCATTTGAGATCATAAAAATTTCCACAGAATGATGTTCGTGTACCTAAAATCATGCTTCCAAATTCCCAAAATTTTTCTAAACTTTAAGAAATACTTAAGTAGCTTTGTGATTCCATGAATATGGGCCCAGGAATGTGGATCCGGGTTAAGGCGGGGAATCTTTCTTTACAAGAAGCACTGACACAGAGACACTGAATACGTGTATTCTTATCTAGACATTGACCACAACTGTGTTTTATTGGTTGGGTTCTTCTGATAATCCAGTTCTATATATGTAAAATGCCACAAACATGACGTAATTAAAATATATTCAGTTAAGTTCAATAGTTTTCATAAATATATATCAATTATTTATTTTTACATGTGATGAATATATATGTATAATATTATAATCATTTATCAAAATAGCTGACTGCATCTTGATTACTATGCATTCAACATGTATACTGGATGTAGCATATCTTTCTGTGTATATTATATTGGTTATATTTGAGTACATGCATACAATAATTTCCTCAAATATTAAGTCGGCTAAGCTTATGTAATCAAGAGGATTTCACATTTTATAGGAACGCAATAAGCATGCGAGTAAACTTGTTTTCAAACATATAATAATTAAAAACTAGTTGGTTTACATTTACATTGTATTATTATATAACCAAAACGATAATATTTAAGGACACTATTGTATGCATTTATATGAATTGACTAACTTGTAATCAATGCCAGTTTGTTAATCACTTCATCATACACATTAGTCCGTGTTTAAAACTGTTCATTCCTTCTTGTGTTTCATTGTATTTAAAACTCTCATAAACAGTAACTCATCCCTGATCATCACTCAGCTGTTCCTTCATTTACTATATATTTCTGTTCTCATTTTATAAGGCCCCATATGAAGGAAATAAGTTTTTTAATTCAAATTTTTTAAGCAGAAATGAAACAATTACAAAAAATTTCAAGAGAAATATGTTTGTGGTTTGTAATGTGACAGAACATATAAGTTGTCATACATAATGAAATCATTGTTGTTTATAATAATAATGAGTCAAACAGCCATATTCCACATTATCACTATATTTGTATAAACGGTATTTTTTTACAGCCAAAAATTATGAGATTTGTCGAGAGAACATTAAGCTGGTTGAGATACTAGGAGAGGGTCAGTTTGGGGATGTGTATAAAGGCGTGTTTTTTGATAAGGTAAGCAAGGACTTCAAATAGTCAGCTAGCCTATTATATGATAGTCTATCATACAATGGGAGGGAGCTGCCTGTTTGTGATGTCTGATTTTTAGTCTTATGCTTCTCAGGTTTGTATTTGTAATGTGCCGGCAGTTCCCTTCACACTTCTGGCTGGCACGCCATCTATCTTATTATATTGAGTGAATTAAACTTTGCACAGTGTAATCCCCCAATGAACCAAACACACCTTTTCAGACAGTTATCGGACACAAGCAGGATTTGTTTAGCAATAGAACAAATACACTTTTCCTTGTCTATGTTTGATTTGGGTAGATACATGTAAACAAAAACAAAACAATTTTATGATTTAATTCAGAATGGAGTTAATTTGATTTTGGAAACCCAAAATATGACACACACCAATTAATGGGAATAATTACTTTTTTCATAAGTCTGGGTCAAAAAATCTGGGTCAAAATCAATCCCAGGCACCGGACCCCATCTATTGTCTGATTAATCCACAGGGTTTATCTTCAAGACCCATAGACACCCAGATGTCCCATACACCCATTTGTATTTAGTGTAGCAGGGTTAGGTGGGATGCAGTTAATTGAATGAAACAGACTTAACTGGGATTGGGTAACGCAGCTCTTAATAACTTTAATTGAGCTGGAACCCAAATTAATACATTTGATTTTTATGTGCTTGGTTTTATTGTTGGCACACTTTATTAAATAATTTCAATTGTTTATGTTTTTGAGTTATGAATTTGTTTAAATTTCCCTCTGATATGCATTTCTGGATATTTTTTTAGGATTTTGAACAAGTTCCTGTAGCTGTAAAAACATGTAAAGAAGACAACGAAGATACCATGACAGAAAAATTCTTAGAAGAAGCGTGTAAGTAGAGAGTTATAGATTAGGCCTACATGGTAAGGAGAGCTATTAAAACATCATATTGATTAAGTTTAGAACTGACATCCATCAAGAAGGAATGTTGATTAAACGAAGCTTAATGGTGTATTCGTCTGGAATTATACACTGAATGATCAGACCAAATCATTGGGCTGGTCAAGTCACATACGGCATTGCTTGTATTTATCTTCCCTTTTTTAAGTTTCAGGAATTAAGCTTCTCTGTTTATGGAATTATCAGATATGTGTTTTTAGAATATAACCAATGATTTAAAGTTCACTTAGCAGGTGCTTGTGCTTTATCACACAGAAGACAAGTTATGGGTCACTCACATAATTTTTGGTACTCTCTTTACATTTCACTGTGTATTATTTCAGATATAATGCGACAGTTTGACCACCCCCATATTGTCAAGCTGATAGGTATTTGTTCAGAAAATTCCCCTGTGTGGATTGTCATGGAGCTAGCTAAACATGGAGAGGTTAGTATAACAATCAAATTATAGAATCAGTTCAACACAAAATAATTTTGTAGTGAACCGTCATACTACTTGGGTTTTTTTCACCATATTATCAAAGTTTTAAGAAAGTCGACTCAAGTCTGCTTAATGAAAAATAGATTTTTTTAAATACAGTAGATGTTGCTGTAGGGGCTTAAGTATATGTAGTACATCTTTTGCTATAGTTATGAAACAATCGTGGAAGAAACAAGGATAAATCCTGAAACTTGAAAGAGTAGGACCCTTGAATATGAATTAAACCCCCAAAAAACTTTATAATTAAAACAAGTTTATAGTTCATTTACATTACTGTATTGATGATCATGTGCTGTCCTTGTCTACTTCAGATGCGAGCGTATCTCCAGAACAATGCACATCGTCTTGACCTCACTTCATTAATCATGTATGCTTATCAACTGAGTACAGCTCTCTCTTACCTGGAAAGTAAAAAATTTGTACATAGGTAAGGGGTTAAAATATTCTTGCCTTTGTTTTAGCTACTGCACAATAATATGTATATATATGTCTCTCTTTATACATGCCATAAACTTCATATAAAAAAGGTTTAATTCAAATTTGTGCAATAAATAACTTGATGACATGAATCATTTTGCCATGTTTGTTATAAGACTGAATCGCACAAAATACAGAACAGTTAAACGTCAAAATCCAATAAGATTTTTTATCTAACTCCCATTGATTTCAATATCAATATTCCAAATAGCATATTCTAATATATACTTACTTTTATAGCAATCTAATATGGGATATAACCTTTGGTAAATCATAAGATCTGGTTCAAAAGGGTATGTCCTTTCAGTTTGAACAGGGTATTTGTTTGTATAGCAGAAAGGTGTCAGATTTCTAGCCCTTTTGGTTCTGGCTAAGACTGGGCTCATTGTTTTTATGAAGTTTCCCTCTGTTGGTGGAGATACAACATGGTTCTTTCTGTGTGGTAATTATGGTTTGAGTACACCACTCCCAGATAGGGGAATGCCCCTGAGACTGGCATTAAGCACCAATCAATCCTAAACATGAGCATTTGTTTTTCTACTTCCAGGGACATAGCTGCACGTAATGTTCTAGTATCTGCCCATGACACTGTTAAATTAGGAGACTTTGGGCTGTCTAGATGGGTCGAAGAACAGTGCTATTATAAAGGTAAATTATATTTAAGAAGTATTCGCTTAACTATCATGAGTCCTACAATATGTATTTTAATGGGATTTTAAATAACATATTTTGACACAGATTACATTTTAAATATTGCCCAATCAATTTAAATTCAAATGGTTGTGAAAATGGCTATTGCTTCTCCCAGGGAAATGCTTATTTTTGTTTTTGTTGTTTTCTATAACACCTGACAACGGTTAATTAAAATATATACTGGGCAGCAGCTACATCATCTTTCTTTGTTGCCGTGGAAATAGCTGATTGATTGTGATTGGTCAACTCAAATTGGGTGCATATGTAAGGGGAAAGGCAGTTTGAAATCTGAACATTGTCCTTTATCAGCTAATCATTACTTATGTCTCTAATGGTTTCAGCTTCCAAAGGAAAACTGCCCATAAAATGGATGGCTCCAGAATCAATCAACTTCCGAAGGTTTACTACTGCTAGTGATGTCTGGATGTTTGGTAGGTACACATAACTACTGCTAGTGATGTCTGGATGTTTGGTAGGTACACATAAGTGTCACAGAAGTTATTACTCGTGAGAAGGAAACTCTTACTCTTGAGCTGCGCTTTTGTGTTGAATGAGTTTCAAATAAATGGATTGGTGTTTGAATAAAGTACTTGTTCAGTGTGTGGCTTTAAGTGAGACAACTACCACACAGAGCTTCTTAACATTTGCACTGTGGAGCTAATCAATTAAAGTTCCCCCATTTCTATAAAATTACACCAAATTCGTATATTTATTTAAAATGTGCATATATGTATATACATGTATCATTTAAACAAGATACAAACATGAAGTGATTGTAATATTGTGAGGAAAAAGATAATAATATGCATAATTGTTTGTTGTTGTTGATTAGGTGTTTGTATATGGGAGATTTTGATGTACGGGGTGAAGCCATTCCAGGGAGTGAAGAATAATGATGTGATAGGGAAGATAGAGGCTGGTGAGAGGTTAGCTCTTCCTCCTGGCTGTCCACCAGGGCTCTATAATCTCATGTGTCTGTGCTGGTCATACGAACCCTCCAAGAGACCTG
Source organism: Mopalia kennerleyi (assembly GCA_034783855.1). NCBI lineage: Eukaryota > Metazoa > Mollusca > Polyplacophora > Chitonida > Mopaliidae > Mopalia > Mopalia kennerleyi. Next base: position 4,890 of record JAVFBX010233016.1, on the reverse strand, counting down.
CATTCTCTAACCTCAAACAGACTTTACAGTGAGTCAAATATCCTTCTCCTCATACATACCTTCCTACTCGGTCTATCCTGGAGTATTTTGTACACATAGTTTATCTGAAATACACCAAAAGGCCATCAAAATACACACAGAAATTAATATTCTGGGCTATACAATAATACACAAAATCGTAAGAAAATACTCCTCAACAAGAAATTTTTGACACAAATTTCTTTTAAGGTAGACCGGTCTGCTTATATGAGTAAATACACTTACCTGGTCAATCTAAAGTCTTTTCATTTAAATAAATACCATGCAGTAGGACATTAACAGAAATCAAAAAAATAAACACATTTTGAATAACTTTTTACTCATTGTATTTTACACTGTATGATAAAGATCTTTATAATAGCTGTTTGAATTCATTATTTGTCAAATGATTTTATACTTGATTATTAATATCTTTGTTTACAGGGAGTCCTTGTTAGAAGAGAGACTGAGGCAAGAGGAAGAAATGAGACGTGATAATCGTAGAGTGCAAGCTATCTCCTGGGGTAGGATAATCTGATAATAAAACATAATAAGACAGTACAGTATGACTTTCTGTCTTACCATTGTTTACCTCTGCTACATGGCATGGTTGTGCCCTGTGATTAAAAAGGCATAGTTGCACAAAATTTGGCCATCTCAAAAAAAATATATTTCCATGATTAAATTCAGTAGCAAAGTTTGTTCATAAATTTAAAAACAATACCATAAAAAACCTATACATTTGGTTTAGTTGTTTAGCTTGTTGGAGATCAGAGAAATCATAAAATGAATCCAATGCAATGTGTATGAGGGCTGAATGATAATCTAGAAATGACTTGATAAGGCCATTGAATTAAAAGCTGTTCGTAACAGCATAAATGTTAAACGAGAGGAGGCGTGGTCAGTTCTGTTGTGTTGCAGCGGGAGGTTTCCTCCCGGTTTTCCACCATACTAGGGCAAGGAACAGTGTGAAGTGGACAGTCCGTCGTAATATAAGCGAAATACTCTTGAGTACGACATTAAACCCCAATCAAACAAACAAATCAAATTACTAACACACGTGTAAGCCCTGTATCCCTTGACCAATCAGACAAGCTGGATTTATCCAGGAAAGAACATGTAGTCGACAAAAACCCACCTGTGTGAGGGAAAGGTATATTCCAAACCAGATGTGTAACCTTTAGGTTTTTTAACACCAATCAAACAGTTTTTGGCCCACCCAATAGTTACACATTGGAATCGTCATATATCTCTGATCTCCCCTTGTGCAAATGTTCTTCATGGTTAGAAGTATTTCCAATTTTAATAAGTACTTGATTTACCATTTGATAATTTTGTCCTGAATGCACTAATTGGATAAATGATGTCATGGTGTGTCTGTGATATATGGACTTATTGATAACTTCCCACACAACAGACCGTAATCTCTCTCTTTCAGTGTCTAATGGGTCTGATGAAGATCTAGCATCAGCTCCACCAAAGGTAAGATATCTAGAAATCTCTATAAACATCCTTCCTAAAATGATTGATGATTAGGTGCAATCAACAAGTGAAGAAAAGATACAGCATGACATTAATAGGTTGATCTCTGATTTTCAAATAAAGCCAGTTTTTTATACCAGTGATTATTTCCGGCGTCTCTTCTGTATTATTTTGACAAAAATTACACCAAAATTTATCTATGCTACATGTATCTGTACCTATATGTTACAGAAACCAGCAGTAACATATGCTCTTTGATTATAACTTGACTTACTTAACTGTAGTTTGCAGAAGATACTGCAAATAACAAGTTGATCTACAAGTAGCTAAAGAATTAAAAATCCTTTAAAATAATCCCAATTTTTTGCAAATATTTGAAACTAAATTGTAGTCTTGTTTTTGAACACAGCTTTCTTTGTCAGCCCTTAAGATTAGTTGTCATAAACAGATTAATATCTGTATATAGTGGTTTATATATTCATGGGATTTTGTTGCCAGCCTTTACTAAACCTACCTTTTGTTTTTCAGCCGACTCGACCCCCTTTTCCAGTGGCCACTGGGTCAACCCCTAACCTTAGTCATAACAATAGCCTATCCATGCCACCACAATTACCATGGAATAGCACCTCTAATCTACCACTTGGCCACAGCACACCAGTCTCCAGTTTTGAAACAGCTGGCAGTTCTTTTAACAACCATGGCAGAGCAGGGAGTGAAGCTAACACAGTAGCTCCGGGTGGTCCTGCAGTTCACAACAGTTACTTCCCTTCATCACTTGGATACAGCCAAATTCCTAAACCTTTGTCACAACCAGTCCCGCCAAATGTCCCAATAAGCATTCCGTCTGTTGTGTCGTCATCTTCAGGGTATCAGTCAGCAGGGTACACAGCGGGTGCATATATCGCCGAGCGAGAGAGCCTTGAAAACCAGAATCCAGCACCTCTACAGCGACAGGTATCGTCTCCGCGCCATTCAGTTGTGATTCCTAGCCCTGCTTCCTCGCGGCGCCCGCTTAGTGTGCATGTGAGTCTTATTAACTTGTTAATCCACTGAGCAGCTTGCCTTGCATAACCAATGTAACTCTGGATTTTACTTCTGATAATCTCAACAGTTTGATGAACCACACAATGAAACCAACTGCTTCTTTTAGCAAGTAGAGTAACAACTTGGTAATTCAGTTAAATAAGAAAAAATAGAACTTTCAAAAGGGACCAGGGGCGCCATCAACAGGATGTTCCTGGTTTATTTCTAACACAGTACAGTAACTGTTTAGTTCATTCATTTATTCTAAATATGTGTATACCTATGTATAATAAGCCATGACAAGATGAAGCTACCTTACTTAGTACCGTAGTACGCCTACCCTCCTCTTACATTTTAGTAATAATTGACCTCTCTCCTATCTCAGGGTTACAATGCTTATATATTATGTCTCGTTTAACCAGTCTCATATTGCTGCTTTTGTCTAAATTATTTATTACATGTATTCTATTTCTTGAACGGTATTATTTTTTCCTGCCTCCTAAAATTCTATGATACATGTCTATCAATATATCATAAACAAAATAATATAATAATTTCATTCAACTCCACATACTTAATACCTGTACTCTTTTACCTGTAATATTTCTGTACAATTAATGATATTTATTAGCCATGTTATACTGCTAACGTGCCTTCTGCCAATGCTTTAATAGGATCTCTGCTTATTACACACGCTAATTCTGCTGTAACCTCTGTAATATGTCAGCCATCAATGTTGGACAAATAGCATAAGTTATTGGTGTGTATCCTCAGAAATGTTACTTAGTTGAGGAGTGGATATTTTCTTATTTATCAATTATTCCTATGGTTGGTTTATTTCACTGATATTACTGACTTTGATTATTTCATTATTTTCACCCAAAATTTAAACATGATTTGAAAGTAATACAAGTATAAAATGTAGGACATGAGCTAGTTTATCCAAAAATAACAAAACAAATACTGATGAGCAAGTCTGTTTGTTTTATTAGTATGAATATGTCAAACCTCAAAAAACAGCCCGGTGTCTGTGAATGGTTCCGTCCAGGGACTAAAGCAGTCCCAATGCACCACTAATTGAACCATGGTGTGGCTGCCATGGTCGTGAAGCCACCATTGCCCTGTGTCCTTCATTGCCGTGTTATACTAACATGATAAGGACATTGATTTGTTGACCATGTGACTGTATGCCATGATATTATAGTGTCATCCAGGTCATAAAGCTAAAAATAAGCTTCGTAGAGGAAATTATGAACACAACTTTTCTGTTAATTTTAGGAGCGTGAAATGCGTGATCATATTACAATACAAAAACAACGACATGTGGATACCCAAGAACAGCATCATTTAGAGCAGAGAATGAAACAACAACAGAGAGAATCGGAGGAAGATGCTAAATGGTTACTGTCTGAAGAAAAGCAACTTAGTCAGGTAGAATTTCATTTTCTGTCTAAGGTAATCACAAACTGCATCACTTCCTGTGATGCATTGTACAATAATCTGTGTCATTGAAATAACTTTCCCTTTCTTTCTGCTCTGGCCAATCAGGCTAGTTCCTATAAAGCTGAGAGTTACAATAGCTTTCCACTTGTAATCAACTTTTCTTATCCAAAAAGTTACCCCTATAAAAAAGAAAGAAACAGTAAAATCAGTCTTCCGTATACTTTTCCCATTTTATTAATTCAATACACATGGTTTCCCTTATGAAAAAGTACCATGGTGTAGGCTAAAATACTGTTGTAAAACCATGGTATACCACAGTACATTGGATCATTCAATGGTAAATCCGTGGCACACCATGGTACTTTTTTTATAAGGGTTTCAATTGAGGATAAACTCAACGGCAAGGAAAAGTGCTACAAAAGCTATCGAATTGTTAAACATTGGTAGTTTATTTACGGTACCGGTAATACAAATCGTACTAGCCACAGGGACTAGCTCTAAAAGCTATGCAATAGCCCAAGGTTATTTGTCATAAGTTAGAGCTAAGATAGAACTCTGATTATACCATATATGTGCCTACTAAGGCACACTATGACTTTATGAGATGAAAGTTGTTAGAAATGTCCACTGGGTATATAGGTGGAGAAATTTTCCACCTATATGAGTTGTTCAAAAAGCCCTAGTTTACTGATGCAGGGTTGGGAGGGAGCTTCCTGTTGCCCTTGTGGTTTCATAACGAAGGGGCAGCGTGAAGAGGATCTGTTTGTCCTGTCGTGTCTTTGTTTGTTGCCAGTGGCATTGTTGGTGATTTCCTCAACCCATTGGGCTGGCACACAGTCATATGAGTGAAATAATGCTGTCTGGGTTGGTTTCAAGACGCAGGCCGTTAATATTGCTGACTGCTCTCCCCTGTGTTACACACAG
>JAVFBX010233005.1:0-10741 GCA_034783855.1 Mopalia kennerleyi | reverse complement strand
TCCAAGTAAAATTCCTCATAGCTGACAATGAACTGAGCGAATCGGTCAAAATAACTGCTCTCAGAGGTTTGAAATCAAATATGAAATTGTTGAGTGCGCATAAAATACCGATCAATTCAGCAGTAAACACCGATACACTATCACTAATTCTGAAATTTTTGCTATATGCAAACTCTGGTACACAGAATGCACAGCCAACTTTACCAGACTTCGAGCATTTCGAAGCATCAGTATATACTTGCAAGAATTCCCCCCAGTCTCTATTGATGTAGTCCTTGCTATACCCGGTATAATCTGAAGGTTGTCCTATTTCTTGATCTTAAATCGTAGATCATCTGATATATTTGGAAGACGAATCTTCAGAAAGTTTATGCAACTCTTATATAGGCCTACTATCCTCGACAATGGGTGTCTAGGTTCAGCGGTTTTAAAAAGTTTTGATGGGTGAATTAATTCTATGAATGGTGGTTACGCGGTGTGGACGGTCTAAATGAAAGAGACTATGTTTTGCAATGACTTTGACCTTGAACACTCACAACAACCACTCGGATGAGGTTGAACAGTTTATTATGTTTGTAACAGCTCAGGTGATCTGCTTGATCTACCTGTGAACCTGTGGATGCAACTATTTATTTAATAACAAAGCTAAATATATCATTGTAGTCATTATTTATTGATACACATTTTGGTGACATTTATATCCATTTCCATTTTGGTTTGAGCTTTCGAAATGTGTGGCGGAGGCACTTTTTAAAGGAGTGTCCGTGTGATGAACTAACCCCACCGGTGGGGTAAGTTGATCATGCATATGGGGTAAGATGATCCACTCAATCAGATAATATTAAAATAGATAACACACTCATAAAGGATGTCATTGAACTAAAAAAAGATTTATTGAGCATCACGGTTAACATAATTTGAGGAAAATGTCTGATAATCTAACTAACGACTCGAGTAAACTTGTAGCAACTGAGCATCTTTCAAGGTCATTGCCAAATGCCAGTTGGCAGCTACGTCTTGCTGAACCTCCAACAATCTTTGGTTGTGGTAACTTGCAAACTATGTCACGTCTAAGAAACAGAGTTTCATCATCAGTGTCCGCCACAAAAACTGAGTTTTGTGTCCCCTGTTTTGGGCCTAGCTTTTTCAAGAACACGCCTTCAAATTCAGTACATCAACTCGCGCAATGTAATTCACCATTCGTGATTTGCCAGCAACCTTTACAATCACAAAGTCCCCTTCAATTGCTTCGGAGTCTTCTAATTCTTCAAATTCACTGTATGGTTATTCAACCGAGTATTCTGACTCCGATGTTTCAGTATTACTATCAGCCTGTGCAGTTTTTGAGTTGCTGCAGCCAACAAATAAGTCTTTCTTTGATACAGTTGAACAACTCTTCTTCTTAATTTCTCTAGGGAGTTCCTCTATGTTGGGAGTGTCTGTTAGGATCTGTGAGCGCCCCATTTTTCTGTTACCGTGGGGTTTTCTTGCATGTGCTTTGGGTAATGGGTGAATGTCCTTAGGGGATACATAGGTTGCTGGAAGATGACCTTGTAATGGCTGTTGTAGTAGTGGCTGACCTAGTGGAATATTCGGTGACATTGGGGAAAATGGTGTGGACTGGGTGACTCGCTTGGTGCTTCAGAGGATTTTGAGGATGTTTGTTGTGATGTTCCTGGTGTTGGTTGTGAGTTGTCCAACAGCAACACATGATAAGTGTGTTGGTCGTGATCTGTGGTAGACGCTGGTGCAAAATCCTCTTCTGCAAAATTATCTCTATTAAAGGGGTGTATGCCAGTGCTTTGAAATCCAGAGAGAATGTTTCTTGGGGACATTGCCGACACATGACATTCATTTACTAAAGACGGAATGTCGTATATAATAAGCGTTCTTCCCGGATTAGATCGCAGCCACCCATCAGCCAATATGTTGAAAGCGGATTTGAATGGACCATACACAGTCTTATCTAGAGGCTGGAGGCGGTGACTTGTAAGGGGTGGAATTGTCAGGATTATTATTCCATTCTCTCTGGCCTTGTCAACAACTTTGAGGGATCCATGGGACTCGTGGTTGTTCATCAGGAGGAGGATTTTGTTTTCACCTGATGGTCTTATGTATCTTATGAGGTGGTCAAGATAATCCACAAAGAGGTCAGCATTCACCCAACCGGACCTTGCTGGACAGCCAATAGACCCTGGTGGAGCACCTCGGATGAAATGATCCCTGTAATTAACCCGTGGGAATATGAACAAAAGGGAAACAATATTGCCTGATGCACTGATTGCATGTGACCGTGACCAGTTCACCCCTCTCTGCTGATGTTATAGCTCCTACTTGTTTCTCCCCTCGTTGCGTTACAATTGCTGAGGGTTTCTGCACAGTAGTGCACCCAGTCTCGTCTAAATTATATATATCTTTGGCTTCAAAACTGTATTTGTCGAGAACCCATGCAAGGTTGTCAAATAATTTATTGACAACTGGATGGTTAAAAGCACCAACCCGTGCAAACGATGTTGCCTCTTGCACTAGATAATTGCGGGATTGAAAGGCCAACCACCAGTTTTTTCCAGCCTGTTGTTTTTCAGTCCAGCTTTGGGGCATCTGTAAACTATTTTTGGAGGCAAAATTTTAAGGGAGTTGTAGAACCTGCTTAAGGCATTAGCCATGAAACATTTTTGCGCGTTCCATAATATATGCAGCCAGTTCGGTCTCTTGAAGGTGAGAAAATATATGCTGTCTTTCAGCAACGGCTCTGTATCCAGTAGTGGCATCATGATTCTGGTTTCTTTTCCTAATAAAGCGCGAAAGTGTCATCCTGTCAATTTGATATTCTTGAGCGACTTTACTGACTTTGTCTCCCTTTTGTATCTGATCTGCAGCTCGATCTAATATGTCCAAGGGTAGGTTCGTATTTTCCTGCAAGTGTAAATAATTTTCTTCCGATCAACTTAAGACTATTTCTTAAAATAAACATTTATAACGACTAACCTACAGAGTTAATATAGTAGGAGGTAAGTTGATCCAGTTGTGGAGATAAGTTGATCCATGGGTCAACTAACACCACTAGTTCTGGATCAACTTGCCCCATACCCATCAGTTTCAGAATATCTAAAAATTCAAGCATGATGCTTTATAAAGTGTCATTTTACATTAAGTATATGCAAAGATTAATAAAAACCCTAACTGATACATGTGAAAGCTTTTCTTAATTTGTTTTTGCTTAAGAGTTATTGAAGCACTAACCTCATATAGCAGATACAACTTTCAGGAGCAAAAACCCTAATTTGTATTCTCACATTGGTGAATCTTTTTCCATGGCAGGGAAGCATGTTTATTACCTCCAAAATCAAAAGAGCTATCTGTAAGGGAAGTAACTGTTAAATATTGTATTCATATTATTGGAGTTATAGGGTGTGGCTTAACTTATATGCTGGCTCAACTTAAGTGACTCTCCTCGTATCTCTATATACTGTATAGTTTATTGGATGCGAATTCGCATCTAATCTGTCATTAGAGTGTCGTGTATCTGCCGCTCGTTTATCTTGTATCTTGCACAAGTTCATTTATGTTTGTCACAGCTGTGTTTGTGTATCGATCTTGTTACTATCAATAATTTTTTTTGTATCTATCATTAGTTGGACTGGCATCTGTCACAAATTTGTTTACTTTTAACCTTATCGAAAAATTAAAAGTCACAGAACGGATGAATTACCATACCCGAGCCAAATTAAAGATAGATCCCCAAATAACATACACTAGAAATGTTGATTCTCATTGTTTTTTCATTAAAAAGTGATATAGTAACCAAAGAGGAGTCCAACACCACCAATTCAAAACATGTTTTGAAACAAACAGGAAGGAAGTCAATGTAAATTTCTACGCAGTAGTTTATTCCCCCAAAGCTATGGAGAATGTCACCTGAAGCCATACGATCGGGTAGTTCCCATAACGTGATTGCCTACTCCAAGAATCCTTGGGAACAATCACTGGGCCAATGCGTGGCTATTTTGTCCATCTTTCCATGTAAAAGTGGTGAAAATAAGTCTTGAAGTAACTAAATAGGTAAAGCAATTCATTTTAGTTTCAAAACAAGCGAACTTCTTTATTCATCCAAAAAGTAGTGTGTAAGTAAATTTTCTTTGCAAGTTAAGATAATTCCAATGTTGGTATCTTGACAGTCATGTCTTGATTTTATAGTTTGTAAATTACATTGTAAATGTACGGTACTTTTAATTTGTATAATAATTCGTATTTTCAAAATATGAATTATTTTATAACAGTTAAAAGTGTTATACATAGATATATGGATAACAATTATGAGTATCAAGTGCTATCAAATGGCACCATTTCATCAGGCAAAATAATTTTTTCCAAACAGCGGCAGGGGAGACACTCCCCTTCCGGACCATCCTCCCGCTCGAGATAAGTGCCCTCGGCGGAAGTTTCGCTTCAGATTGTCCAGCCACTGCACATTATTCCACAGCCTCCCCTCAGCACCCCATCTGAAATATCCAGACTAAAATATAATAGCGGTTTGGGCAACCGGCTGTTGGTTGTTTTTTTATTACACCAATTTTGATTAAATTTATATCAACAAACAAGCAAAAATTACATTCAACATCAGTTGCAATGAACTGATCTCTTCAAATGCAATCATTTATTTGTAGCTTATATGGGAATATTGTTTCCATGGCATATGTAGTTGGACATCAAAGTCTGACAGCTAGACAGCTTATCACAATAAGCAACTGTGAAAATAGTCCGGCTTGTTTTCAATGTGTCGAGAATAGTCTCCCCTGTTCTTGTGTTTTCAACATAGCGCGTATATATATATATATATATGAGCGTCGCTGTCTAGTGCGCTAGCTAGGTCAGGGGCGACAGCTTTGTTGATTATGGGGTAGCTCCCTCATCCAAAAACAGAAACATAACAGAGGGTCTACACGAGTGGAGCCCAATGAAAAAAGCATTATCTAAACGTTCAGAATGAATTAACAAACACTACAACGAGGCTGACCAACATGCAGTACGAGTTGAGTATTTATGTTTCTGTTACCACACTCACTGAATACACACTTAGAAAACACCAATGGCTGACCTAGTCGCTAAAAACTAAAATATAGTTCCTTTATCCACACTTCAATCGAACTGTTGGCCTTTACCTGATTGACTTCAGAGGTTAGCCATCAGGCAAATATTCTATTTGAATTCCGGTTGCTTATATACATACATATATATATATATATATCTAATCCATGTAACACATAATTCAGACTTTCAATCCGTAAACAAAAACAAACATACTCAATATGACATGTGTTGTCTACAATAAATAAATATCTGGATAGGGTGTTTATATTGTTATGAATTCCTATGTAGGTTGTCTCACACATATTTGCCACGTCTGTTTCGATCGCTATGTGGCGGAAAATGAGTGAACTATTTTGCATTACAAAGTAAATGATCGATTAGTTGCCCTCGTTTTGACACTACCTGAACTTCAACGACACACATTCATTGCGTAGTTGGACGTCGGACCGGACAGGTGAGCATACCTATTACCTGTCTCGATCTGTATCTATCTAGTTTGTGTGGCTTCTTTCAAAAGTTTGGTCATTGTCTGTTACTACTGTGTTTGCTATTTGTCCGACTCGATCTGGTATCTGTCACTAAATTGTCTTGTATTTGTCACGAAATTGTCTTGTATCTGCCACTTAATTGTCTAGTATCTGTCACTAGTCTACAGGTCTAGTATCTGTCACTTCTGTGTTTGTTATTTGTCCCTAATCTCAATCTGGTATCCGTCACTAAATTGTCTTATATCTGTCACTAATCTGCATTTCTAGTATCTGTCACACGCTTGTTTATTGTTTGTCACTACTGTGTTTGTTATTAATTGCCCCTAGTCTCGATCTCGTATCCGTCACTAGATTGCCTTGTATCTGTCACTAGTCTACATGTCTTGTATCTGTCACTAGTCTACATGTCTTGTATCTGTCACTAGTGTGTATGTCTGGTATCTGTCACCAGTTTGTTTATTGTCTGTTACTATTGTGTTTGCCCGACTCGATCTGGTATCCGTCACTAAATTGTTATGTATCTGTCAATAGTCTGTATGTCTGGTATCTGTCCCTAGTCTGTCTGTCTAGTATCTGTCACTAGTCTGTCTGTCTAGTATCTGTCACTAGTCTGTCTGTCTAGTATCTGTCACTAGCCTGTCTGTCTAGTATCTGTCACTAGTCTGTCTGACTAGTATCTGTCACTAGTCTGTCTGTCTAGTATCTGTCATAATGTGTTAATTGTTTGTCACTCCTGGGTTTGTCATTTGTCATCAGCTTCTATTTTGTACACCACACTAGTTTGTCTTATATTTGTCAATAGTCTGTTTGATATCTTTCACAATGTTATTTATGGTTTTTCACGTGGATGGATTCAACATAAAACTATGTGAATATCCCCTGCTTGTTCTAAAGTGAATGGAATCACCGTAAAACCATATTATTAGTTCGTGGTTGTTTTTTAGTGAATGGAATCACCGTAAAACCGTGTAAATACCAAGACACGTAATATCTTTTCAAGAATGCAACCAACGTTAAACCATCGGAACACGCGGGTAGCTCATCCATAGGTCGCGCATGCGCATGGTCGGTTCACAACACACACAAATTTGGCTACTTGTGAACACAAATTTTTCGAGCGTAGAAATAACTTTTTCGTTATCCGTGCCGGACTGTTCCGACATAGTGTGACGATGCGTCAGCCATGTTGGACATGCATAGCTAATGGATTGTTGTGATGTACACTTTCGGACTGCAGGATCGAGTCGCTGCTGCTTCAAATATTTACGAATTGGTACATTTCCAATGTCAAAGCCAACATGCTTTTACTGTTTTGACGCCAATCTGTTGATGTGTTAAAGACGCGCACATGTTTACCACGTGGAAATATCACATGTTAAAGACATTTACGATTCCCGTGTAGGGCCTATATGCCGTGGGTATGTCATGTGTTAAAGACGTGTTACATCTTTGCGTATATCCCGTGGAAATATCACATGTTGAAAAGACGTGTACAATTCTTGTGTATATTCCACGTGTTAAAGCCATATACAATACCTATGTATTTCCCGTGGAAATATCACGCCGGGCTATTATTATCCTCCACGAGTTTGTTATTATCATTGTTGTCACGCGGCTAAAACTGCCGCTAACCCGTTTAATAATGCAGAAAAAGTAAAACGAATGGTCGCTACAAATGTCCAGCACAACCCCCTCAGCAAATGAGCCCATGACAACAAGAATTCATTTTTGTATGGCGATCAGCTTAATAAGTTGTCAAGGACTGCTGGTGCACCGGACCGAGTTGCTATTGGCTGGACGCGCCAAGGCCTGTGTGGTATTTCTGTTTTGTGACTGAGAGCTCGCGGGTGACTAGACGTCAGATTTTAGCAATGCATGGTTCTAATAGGTAATAATAATTTCCATTTTCCAATCCATACAGTATCTGCAGCTAGTCTATGGCAGGAGAAGTGTTTCAATATTAGATAAATTGTATTTGTTTGAAAAAGTTAAAATGTTTGAATAAAAAGGTAATATATGTTTTCAAAATTTTTTGATGGGGCTAGCAGCCCCATTATAGAGGCCATACCGTTTGAGACAATTTACTCATTTTTAGCTAAATGCGCGGAACTACATCTAAACAAAAAGTCAATCGAACCCAAAATCTATCAATTTATTTACAAATAAATTACTTTGGGGTTTTATTTGTTGAAATAAGAAAGTATTCAATCCGTATTTGTTTAGTCGCTGACCTATAAAAAGTCATTCGCTTGGTCCCTTACCTCTTTGTTGGACTCGTGGTTGTTTACTATTATGATCTAGGTCACACGTGTTTTCAAGTACGGACTAAATACTTTCTTATTTTAACAAATAAACAATTTATTTGTAAATAATTTGACACGTTTTGGGTTCGATTTACTTTTTAAAATATTTTTTAACAAAAATTAACATATTAGGAAAGCAACTGTTCTATAACCGGGCGATTTCCTTTTTTCAAAAGATAACGTATGGTGAAACCAGACCTCTAACGCGGTCGAAGTTAACGCGAGGGTCTGGTTCACGCGAGACTAGTCTCACCCGGGATATAGTATGTAGAGGGATTAGAATGTCCGCTACCTTTCGAACACTGAAGGTGTTACTTGGCTAGCTTGTATCTTCTGAAAAGATGATTTTCCAACGTTTTTACAAGCGTTGAAAGGTATTTCATTGAAATGACGGACATCCATGCATTCTATCAATTTACAGCCACATAAAGTTGTAACATATATGTGTTTTGCTGTTGGAAAATTATTATTCATCCAACGTTAAGTAAAGACAGTACAACTATAATGTTAATTATATAGCCAGTTTGTACGAGTGGAAATGTTTCTCTTTTACATTGCTGTTTATTGCATGTCCTCTCTGAGCAGCCAAACAGTTGCTATTTATTAAATATCACGAACAGTACAAAGACCTCACGGTATAATTCCGTCAGCACATATGACATACTAGTTAAGATAATCAGTACAGCTTGTGTTGAATCTAAAGGAGACACGGACCCGCTACACAGTGAGAGGAACCAGTGAGCAAACTCTACCTTTCTTCATCAGTCTATATTCTTATCATATATATATCTACGTGGTACATTGCTGCAGGGGGTACTGGTTAGTGGTTTTCGTATGTGTATATGGGCGCTTTTAGAGGACTCCTCCGCGCCTCAGTAGTCCTACGTGAATAGTACAAACTCTAGTTGCTAAATAACAACCCTTCCTCATTACTAGTATGTAATAGCAAACGGTAATGCGTAATGCGGCAAGGCACAATATGAAGTGAACAATCCGTCGTCATATAAGTGAAGTATCCTTGAGTACGACGTTAAACCCCGATCAAGCAAAACAAACAAACATACCTTAGCGGACCAATTCATTGGTTACTTTCTATATCTTTGAAATACCAGTTTGCAGGTTGATCTATTCTAAACCCATGCCGAATATCTTTTATGATACATAGTTATCATATATTTCTATATCATGTATATGATCATTACCTTCTCACGAGATGTATGTAGGTTAACAGTTACAACTCGAGAATAAGATCTATTTAGAAACTTGTCTCTGGAAGTTTATTTAGAACAATATATGATTCATCCTTTTTTTTTTCATTACGCGACATCCCTGTGATATTATTTTTTTTATAATATATTTATAGTTTTATTGTTTCAATATAGAAATGTTAACATAACATTTAAACATTTAGAAAGATACAGAAATTACAGACACAACAAGCTACACATCGTATGATTAACGGGCGTACTCGGATAAAGACAGTTTAGAAAATTAACCATCAGCGTTTCAAATTGTTTGCAATCTAATTTTTCTCCAATGTAACTCCCTTTTCCTCCGGGAAAGTGTTCCACAATTTGCTCCCTGGTATCTAGTGCTTATAATCCCGTGTTTTGTTGTTTTACAGAGCGGGACTTGCGGGATTTAGTTTGTTTTATTGATTCACGCTCATACAGATCCAAGGTATCCATTGAAGCAGACATGATAATAACATAACAGATAGGAACAGACCTGGGGAACGTAGACAGAAGCTAAAAATAGAGACTGCCAAGGTAGAAAAACTTCCACCCATACAATTTCCAGATTTATTTCGAATTCCCTACGCCGTGTGCTTCGCAGTTTACTTTTAACTGCAATTAAAATAACACCTCCACATTGCTTATAAGCTGTTTCATTACTCCGGTCACGGCGGTATATATAAAACGGTAAACCAGTTGATATATCTCACTTCAAAATATCCTCCTTCAACCATGTCTCTGTGAAAAGAAGAAAATCATATAGATTCACTATCAGATAGGTATATATACAAGTCTTAAAGGTTGCTCTTTATGCTGGCTGAGTTCTGTTAATGAAAGGACAAACCAACAACAGCCCCTGGGTGTAGTCCAACCTCGCCACTTAAGAGTAATACAATAGACACGAGTTGTGCTGCTCACCCTTTTTGTTAACGTACGTATGGCCAAGATCTGTATTGCTAGAGTTTTTGTTGTTATATTTACCAGTGATATTTTCGTACAAAGTGAGGAGCAAAAAGTTCACAATTTTGAGTACGGGATGAATACATCTGACCCTTCCACGAATGTATTTTGCTCACAAAATATGACTGCAATAGACTGTACGAGTCTTGCGGACCAACAAAACCGCACAATTAGCAAGACAGCTCTCGAGCTGAATAGTCCACCGGCCGCCACCTTGACCTCCCTCTTTAAGTTTAACTATAGGCCAACTCTAGATTGACGTGTTTATGTAGCAGGATATTCGTTATTTTCAGCGGCATGGTGTCAAGAGAGAGACCATGGGGTTGGGTTGTGGTCGCTGGCTCCTTCGTTACACATGTTCTTGTCTTTGGTTTATGTTGGTCAGTGGGAATTTACAATCTAATCTTTCTGGAAGTCTTTGACGCCCCAAAAGGAGTCACGTCATGGGTGGGATCTCTCACAATGGCAACCGTTTATGGAGCAGGTCAGTTATTAAAAACTTAACATGCTATGTAGCATTTAATTTCAGTCTGTTCCAAAAAGATTTAACAAAGAGTGAAAACAAATTGATTTGCCTGTTAATTTGCTAATATACCGGTTACTATACGGGCACTTGTGCTTTTCAGAGAATATTTCCACAAATAGTGAAAAGTGGGAACGGATT
>JAVFBX010232994.1:0-10742 GCA_034783855.1 Mopalia kennerleyi | reverse complement strand
TTATTTTTGTCTCCGTCGTCATATAAGTGAAATACCCTTGAGTACGAAGTTAAACACCAATCAAACAAACAAACAAATCCATTGGTGGGATGTAAACCTAACAGAGGCTGTCTGAAACTGTCTTTAATTTAAGTTTGGATCAAAGTGGGACAAGTTTGAAAGTCTGACATTGTTCTTTGTGTACATCATCATGTGCTTAGACAGGCTTCTGAAAGTAGTTTTGAATCAGGTTTAACTTGTTCCAGTTATTAAAAAACTGATGTTATATTTGATAAGTTTCCTGATGTATTGATTCCCTTAGGTCCACAACACAGACGGTCTGAAATAGAATTCATTATTGACAGTGCTAGTCAAGTCATGAGTACCATTGTGTCATGTCCCTCACAGAAGTTCAGAACAGTTTCACTTTTGCCAAATCTGTCATAAAACTATAAAATTACAGGTGAATAACAGTTATTTCCTGTCAACTTCTTAGTTGGTTTTTACAGTTTTTTACAGGGGTGATAGTCAGACAGCAGGTATAGTTTATTGTTGATACATTCAGTTCTCTCTTGAGTTCGTTCACTGGTTGACAGTACTCTGGTTTCCGGGTGGATTGGGGAAGGAACTCTTCTTCTGTTGCTCTGGTGCTCTTTGCATACAACATGAAGCAGATTTGCTTTTGCTGGGCGCCTGGTGCAATGCTATTATCTTTAATGTCAGTATTAACTGGCACTAACTCCAATGTACTGATTTGAAGACAACAAGATAGATACATATATTCCACACAATGTACTGGTGTGAAGTCAAAGAATATCAATACACTAATTGCACATAATGTACTGGTTTAAAGCCAAACAAGGTGGATACACTTATTCCACACAATGTGCTGGTCTGAAGTCAAGCAAGATAGATACACTTATTGCACACAATGTGCTGGTCTGAAGTCAAGCAAGGTGGATACACTTATTCCACACACTGTGCTGGTCTGAAGGCCAACAAGGTGGATACACTTATTCTAGACAATGTGCTGGTCTGAAATCAAGCAAGGTGGATACACTTATTCCACACACTGTGCTGGTCTGAAGGCCAACAAGGTGGATACACTTATTCTACACAATGTGCTGGTCTGAAGTCAAGCAAGGTGGATACACTTATTCCACACACTGTGCTGGTCTGAAGTCGAGCAAGATAGATATACTTATTCCACACACTGTGCTGGTCTGAAGGCCAACAAGGTGGATACATTTATTCTACACATGTGCTGGTCTGAAGGTAAACAAGGTTGATACATTTATTCCACGCAATGCACTGGTCTGAAGGTAAACAAGGTTGATACTTTTATTCCACGCAATGCACTGGTCTGAAGGTAAACAAGGTTGATACATTTATTCCACGCAATGCACTGTTCTGAAGGTAAACAAGGTTGATACACTTTTTCCACACAATGTACTGGTTTGAGTCCTATATAATTATTACACTTGTGTGTTAAAGGATTATGAAAACTTGTACAATTGTATATTTTATAACGTTTTGATTGTTTTATATGCTCTTTAAATTTTTCATTCCAATTTTTCTCTGACACGGAAGTTTGCTGTATGTTTGTGCCAAGCAGCATGTATGGACAGATCTTATATTGTACATTGTAAACATTTATATGGCAATTTTAATAGAATGCAGATTTATTATTCTAAGGATGGCCGATCAAGTAAATCAAATCAGACTAATACAAAAAAATATCTACGGACAGCATGTTTATTCTTTTTGTTTAAAGTTAAACATGGACAGTTTTAGCTACCGGTACTGAGTTTGAAGGCTTGAAATCGTGTAATTGCCCTACAGCGAGATTTGAAGTAGGGCTCAGAACTTCAATTAAGTAGACTTACCGGCTTAATACAGATTTAATATCCCAATCAATGAAATTCTGTATCCATTTATTAGGTAAACATGCCTAAAAGGTGGAAGTTACAGGACCTCCTACTAAAAAGTCAAGAGAGGGTCAGAGAGTGAAACATGGCGGGTTAGCAACAGACACTTGAACAGTATTTATGTATTTTAACAAGGCTAATTTTTCAAGTCTCGATTGATCTATAAAATTTGTTAGAAAGTTCAGTATATCAAATATTTTTGGACAGAACTAATAGAACCTATAATAGCTGGTAGATAAAAAAAAAAACCTTCAAATTACACATTTATGTGCACTCTAACTCTGTATCTCTAAGCAAGGCCACATGGTATGATAGACTATTAGAGATACAGAACTCTACATCTAGGACAGTTTATCATACTGAAACTGAATAACTTTAAAATTCCAGTTACGTATAATTTAATTTGAGCTCTAAATTAAGATTTTCAGTGACTTTTTTTCAGAGACATTGACGAGGTGTTGGAGATATGGGATTGTCAAACCAGATTGAAATTCCAAACTGTGGCTTTTTGTCATGTTATAGTGAAGTGTGAATGAAGTGTGTACTTCACTGAAAGATCTGACTGATCAATGGATATTGCGCTTAGATTAAATATAGATTGACATAATAGCCAATCTTTAAGTGCATATTTGAGACCTGCTTAATTCTCGCAATCAGTTCTACAAAGACTTCAAATTTGTTGCATTTTAAACATGAGAATATATGCATTAAACGCTTCCCTAAGGGTAGACAGACAAAAAGATGCTTTAAATTAATCTAAGAAAAATGCCGAAAAAATTAGTCCCCTTTTTCAGATCAAGAGCGAGATAATCTTTTTTTTTTGATGATTAGGAATTACACTCTGAAAAATAAGACCGGAAAATTACATAATGCTCATTGCTCTAAATGAACTTAAGGGTTCCGCTTGACATAAATGCTCTAGGAATTATGGCTATCATTGTATGCGTAGACATTTATATGTGCTACTTCCACAGCCATTTTAAATAAATGTTATAGACATTTTTAAGACGCGATTTCCTTCACCACGTTTATCTAAGAGTTATTTATATGTGTACTTTATGAATGGGCGGTGCGGATTTGTTTCCTAAAGCTGGGTGAATATTCTGACAGTAGTACTCTTTTGTGCCATATACAAGAAAGGGCGTGTTCTTTGATTACACTTCTACGATAGATTGTTATGCTGAAGTTTTATCATAATTATAGTTTTTGTTGTGTTTGCATACATAAGTAGTTTTGCCAGTGCTATATTACACTATAATGTATTATTAATTTATGATTTATACATTTTATTTTCTTGTAATATGATAAACGTTATCACCAAAACAAGCAGATTTGGTCTCTTTCATTGTGTTTCAATTTTAAATACATGTATTCAGTGTATATTTGCTGTTCTCGTTTATTGACACTCTTGGCCATGAAAAAAAATAATATTGGATTCTTTATATTTTTGGCAATCAAAGAGATATTATGTTTCGAAAAATAGTTTCGATGAACCATTACTTGTAACTGGAAAGAAAGAACATCTTCCACAGACCAAAGAGTCTGTGACAGAACGGTAATATTGTTAATTTGAAGAACTTATAAGTTTTAATGACTATATTCAAACGCCTTCTGGTTTTGCAGTTAGAAATGACCATCGTAATTTGGTCAGTTATCCACCATAATATGTGAAGGACCAGTGTGAAGTGGACAATCCGTCGTCATATAAGTGAAAACCCCACTAGGAGAACGACGTTAAACCCCAATCAAACTGAGAGCGACGTTAAACCCCAATCAAACTGAGATAGCCCGGAGAGCGACGTTAAACTCCAATCAAACTGAGATAGCCCGGAGAACGACGTTAAACCCCAATCAAACTGAGATAGCCCTGAGAGCGACGTTAAACCCCAATCAAGCCGAGTTCAAATACCTGGGGAAGCAAGCTTCATTTTCTTACGCTACATTAAAAAATATATGTTCACAGAATCTGTGAACTGGTACTTTTGGGTACATTTCTAGTTTGAATATTTTAAACGATGAGAACAACTTTTGTCCAACAATTTTTATTCCAAGTTATAAATTTGTTTTCTAGATAGCGAAGCTAGCCGATTGTTTGTTTGTTTGTTTGTTTGATTGGGGTTTAACGTCGTACATAATGGTATTTCACTTATATGACGACGGATTGTCCACTTAACAATGTTCCTGGCCTAATTACGCTGGAAAACCGGGAAGAAACCTCGAAAAAACCACCCCCGCGATTGCCAGAGCCACATCGTGTGACTCCCTCATATACTTGAGGGTCGACAGACGGACTCGGTCCTGTGAACGGTACATCGAAGTTGGCTTCCGTTAGCGCGCTCGCTAACCACTTAGCCACGGCCGCGGGCCCCAATCTCTATTGAAGGAGGGTGGGAGGAGGGGGACTCCTATGAATCCCATCCGTCAATCATATGAGCTGACACTCCCTCATTTGAGCGAAACAACCAGAATTACTACAAACACACCATTAAACAAATCCTATACTCCGATTTCCTTGTGTTTTTTTTTTCAAATCTCTGGATTTTCTTTTTTCATGGTAAATCTTTGTTGTGACGTGACTGACTCCCTGGGTGTTTTCAATCAGACTATTCTCATTCATTATGTTTCTTTTAACATGCACTTTTCGCTACATCTGTTAGTTCCACCTACTTCGTCCGCATTTTGTCCTAGCTTCCGTACAGCTCTGGCCTTCGTCAACTTGTACCTAATTTTCTTACTCATGTGTGGCAATATTTTGAGACACCAATTACCGGGAAACTTGATCGTTTGGCGTTCATTGTGGTGGAAACTGTCTGTTTTTGTGTGCGGTTCATGGCTGTTTATCGCCAGGTGTGGCGTCTGAGGACGATAACCAGGCTGTATAGCTATGACAAATATACAGAGTCTATTTGCCACTCGTTCACTCAATATACAATAAAATGAGTTTTCAAAACTACACATGCACGAAGATGTATGCTAACTGTTACTCAAAGAAAACAAAAGAAACATTTTTGGGAAAAAGAAAGTTTACCAAAATATGCGCATTCCCGACTATAAAT
This sequence comes from Mopalia kennerleyi, assembly GCA_034783855.1. Classification (NCBI taxonomy): domain Eukaryota; kingdom Metazoa; phylum Mollusca; class Polyplacophora; order Chitonida; family Mopaliidae; genus Mopalia; species Mopalia kennerleyi. Next base: position 5,779 of record JAVFBX010232994.1, on the reverse strand, counting down.
TCTTCCTTTATACATACATCGGGGATCCTTGATGTACTGCTTACCTTCATCTCCATTCTTATATAGGCCTAAAGCCTGGAATAGTGAAGATGTTTTTTTACACATGTAGTGAATTCTATGCTTGAGAAAAGTTTCTTGTAATACACACTAATGTATGAACTTAAATACAAAAAATAATATTTATATTACACTAAGGTTACCAATATCAACTCGAGATTAATATCCTTGTAGAAACTTGTCTCTGGGACTTGGAACATGAAATGATATTAATGAATCGACATGCCTGTACCAGTGCCTGATTGATGTTTAGAAACATACAACACTCAATTTTGCAATAAAGCTGATCAAATTTAAGTGGAAATGGTTTGACGGGTGTCGGCTACCATCTTACGTGGAACAAAGTAGAACTATGGTGTCATCGTGGATTCGTTTTATATTCCAGCTCTTATTTTGAAGGACAGATTTGTCCTTCTTCTCAATATTAGCTCACCTTGGGCGGACAAGATCCATCCTGAAAATGAAATGATAGAAAGCATATTTTCTCCGGGACAAAAGTATGAGTATAGTCTCCAAGCCTACCTGCTATCTCAGATACCAGACACGGGACTGTCCAAACAACAGACAAAAATGAGATTCGAGAGACAATTGATTATATTTTATTTTCTCCAGGAACACCTACGCTATCGTTCTCCAGTTTGTTACCATCCTTAAGATATAGGTTAGTGAGGTCACATGAAACAAACATGGTTCTTCGGTGTATATTTGTTATATACAACACTTGTCACTATAATTACATTTAAGTATGGTTTCAAGGAATTGATGTGCTCGCTGTAGGTTTCTGGTGCTGGTAACAGTTTAATGGGAATTAGATCTTTGTATGGAATGTTACCTCCAGCTGGTAGAGAATGGTATAAACTGAGTCCATGATGGACCGAAGTTTGAGGGCTTTCCACCCGGAGACCACACTCCTATATTCTGCCCTGGAACATGTGGCAACACACCGAGGTTTATCATATCATCTTAAACGACTGCAAATTAAAGGCACGTGTTCCTCTCTAAACACAAGTTTAACAGTATGCATTATATACCATAAAATATACTATTGAAACATTTATAGCTGAAATCTTGTGAAATCCCCATTCTCATTAGTTCAAGTGTAACCCATTCATTGGCCGTAGACTAGCGCAGCTTTAACTCGTATGGATGTGATTTAAGAGACGCCAAGTCTCGGTCTTATCTCCGTAGAAATCACATTTGACGTAATTCTTAACTAGTGATTAACAGCTTATCTTCTCCATCACATGTACAATCTTATTATGTAGTCAATTATCATAGCCGTTTAATACGGAAAAGCACCCCTTCGATTAAGATTAATATTCGACTTTACTTTTTGAAATAATCTAATTACAGAATATATGATGTTTACATGGCACAACCATCAAGGGATTTATTAAAGGGAATTATTAGTAAATCAGCTTAATTTACAATTTAGAAAGTCTCTACAATCATATATAGGTTAATATTACAGAGATTTAAATACTTCTGAGCCAAATGGCTTTGGGATTTTTTTTTCTGTGAGTTTTTCGGTGCCTCCAAAATAAAGTGAAACGCTATCATATGTATAAAAACTGATATGTGTTTTATCAGAAGTCTATAGACTTCTGGTGTTATTAACTACCGGTACTTAAATGTTTGCTTATTACACAGATCACGCCAGTTCATTTTCCATTTTATTCCACTTACATTTATCTAATAAATGAAATATGAGTTGCAAAAAGATCGTGGGTATTAAACACAATCTTTAAAAACAGTTATACATAAATATTTAGCAATATCGCTCTATTCAGCAAGACCCCAGCCCCATTTAGAAAGACCCTAGACCCTATCCAGAAAGACCCTGACCGTTTTCAGAAAGATCCAATTCCAATCTGGGATTGGTATAGAGTATAGTCCATACTTATCCCAAATCCAATATTTCTAATACCGTTTTAAATCCTCATTAAAACTTTATTTCGTGTATCCCGCTATTTAAAGCAATACGCATTGTACGTTATTTGATGTTTCATAAAATACCTCGCAACTCTTATTCAACCCAACTGAAATTTGGTATCCACATTCTATTGCTGATCGCAATCGATACAATATGCGAAACATGTCGTACAACGAACAAAGGCTGAAACATTTTAATTTTTTTCTCTTCCAAGTAAATCGAAACTGTCGTTTATGAATAAAGGATTTTGAAAATGTATTGAAATACCGCAATGTTTCATTATTTTGGCGAATTAATAAATAATGTATAAACATTACAGCGTCTTGGTTACAGCGATCTAAATGGTGAGTTTTTTTAGTGGCTCTCCTAGAAGATGCTCCTGTATGTATATACTTATATGTTGTTGTGCTCTACGTAATGCTCTATGTGAGTTGACAGTCAGATCAAACATTATTACACATAAATAAAGTGTGCGATGAAATTAATTTGAAGGAAATTATGTAGACCAAAGTTGAAGAAACATTCACTGTTACGAATTAAAGAAACTCGTGACTTTGAAGGCGTCTTTGATAGAATAGAATCGAAAGTGGAATTGTTTTGTAATTAAATCAGAAACACAATGGAAAGCGTCTTACACTTTGCGACTAAGTTGAATTCATTTGGGGAATTACAGCTAGTCTCGAACTGAACAACATCTGCGTCTGAAGATTTGTGCTTTCCGGCCACAGTAAAACAACACTCGTTCGGCGTGTCTCGTAAAAATATACTTCCTGTCGTTATGATGTTTTATGGAGACTTTTGTATTTCTTTTGAAGCCCGGGATTCGAGAGCATTTGGACATGATAGTTTACTTCTTCTGTATATTAACCGTGTTGTAAATAATCCAAGTGATTGACCGGAGCTCGCTTCTGTGTCTGGCGGGGCCATGTGGCGTGAACGGGCATTGATACAGCCGAGAGCCTATCCGTAACATACAAAGAGAAGTCACAGGGGGTAATATCGTTTAATTAGTGTATAGGTTACATAGTGGTAGTTAAAATGATTCCATTAACTTATAGACCTTGGGATGACGTCAGCAAAGGCCAAGAGGTGTGTAAGACTGCATGCAGGTCGGAGGTTAAATTTCTAGATAGGATTTAACAGTGATTGTCAAACACAGATGTGTCTATACTAAATTCTATCTTTTAGCCGGATTGTTTTAACCAACATATGTGATTATCGTTTTCTAATAAATTAAATATAGATAGAAACCATAGTTAGTTGAAGCGTTAGTTATACATATTCCGATATCGTTTGGTTTTGGCTTGACCATCCTCAATCTCTTAGTCATATATCTGTTGTATAATGTCTATATATTAAAGAATAAAGGATTCCTTTCCATCGACAATTCACCACGCATACATATTTTATTAGAAGGAATGAATGGGATGGAGAATAACATTGTTTAAATAGTTTGGCCCTGTGGTCCACGGGTCGGCTCAAGGTGGCCAGAACCCTTCTCTATAAACAGTTTATAAAATCTGTCAAGATAAAACTTTAAGCTAGACAAGATTTGTCATCACCCATTTACTGACAATTAATTCCCCATCTTAAAATGACTACGGTTTATTCTACAGCAGACACGTGGGCGCTGGCCACACAAAGTGATGGGAGAGCCGTGGAGAGATCACCGCGATATCATCGTCTTAGATCTGATGGTCACTGGACTACCATTGGAATAATATACTTATAAGATCATCTACTATATTGTTTTGATAATTAAGTTAAATAATGACGTTAACCGTATATTGATACTTAATGCATGCTTCCAGATACTTCGGAGTCCAGCTGGACCTCGTTCCTCCTGGATTTGAAAAAGGAAAAGTGCAAAGCTTTGATTATAATAAAAAAATGATACTACGTATTTGTAATCTATTTAACTTGCCTTACTAAACAAAAACATACTTGAAACAATGATACGGAATTGAGCAAGCTCCTATACAGATTGCAAAACTTATATAAGCAAGTTATTTATAATTCTTCTTCATCAAAGTGTTTCGATATTTTCTTCGTTGTTAAGACTCAATTCTTTGATCTATTCGTTCAATAATGACACATTGTACATCATAGTAATGTATGGACAGCCAAAGTAATATAAAGACTGAATTGAAGGCAAATATACCTTATTCTGGAAGACCGGACATCTAAGAGACTTCAGATTTATTGTAATTTAAAGGGGACAATGTGAGCATCAGTTTTGTTAATTTGGGTTTAAATTTTTATAAATGTTCCCGGGAGATATATTTTGTGCTTTTACGAATGAGCACCAAAAAAACCCACTTAAATCGTTTCCAAACATTTTTTAAAAAACGAGGAACCTTTTGTTAGTTTATTTGGTTTTATAGTGTCTCATTCTGAGAAATAAAGCACTAAAAATGCATGGTATTTTTGTTTTGTCGACATTAACTCAGTTTGTAGCAATTAAGTTCCACATTTATTTGTAATCCAAATATTCAAGCTTTCCAAAAATATAAACATGTATAATATTCCGACCTGTACTCTCCTTCATAAAGGGCTCAACAAATTGTTTTCCTAAAAATTAACCCAAGGTACAGAAAGGCCTTAAATTTTTAATATTTTTACTATTAATAAGGTAAAAACTTGCTTATCCAAAACTTTTTTTTATTCCACATATATGTTGTTGATATTGTCGATTTTGTCACTTAAATGTCGCCGAAACATTCGATATATGTTTTATCTTTATACTACCCCGTCAAACACAGTTCGTGTGATGTGCATACTATCTTGCTTCTTTAATGGCAGTGGTGCCAGTCAAGCGGAGGAATTAATAAAAATGATTTAATGGCAACCGTATACACTTTGGAGGAAATCAGGAATACCAGAGGAAGTCACCAAAAAAATAATTTAGAATATCAGGCAGTAGAATTGAGCAAAGCTCTCCGGCACCCATAAAAGACAACAAAAGAAACTTCCGGAGAAACTCAATAAAATGGCGGAGCAAGTCAATAACAGTTCAGGGAAATGCCAGCGCCGAGTGAACTACTGCAGAAGACATCATAGAAAGAAAAACCTGAAACCCAATGGAAACCCAGAAATGCCTGGAAGACAATTGTAAAAAACACACACAAAACCATTCTGAACAAAATGAACAAAATTTTCAAATTAAAAAATCCCGAAGAAATATAGAAAAGCACGGGTGAAATCAAGAAAAAGCCGTAGAAAATCAAGATATATCCAGAGTAAATCACCTTGAAGAAACTACGATAAACCGAAATGGAGCCAGGAAAAAGGCACAGGAGATTTAGAAAAACTCGGAGGAAAATCAAGAAAAGTCCAGAGGAAATAAACAAAGCCTGAATGTTGGTTTAGTTGTTTGATTGGAGTTTAACGCCGTTATTTCACTCAATAGAGGACAATCCCAGCTAGTACGTAACATATAGACGTTACAAACAAATCCGGTTCCTGTCGCCCCTTAGCTCTGACAGCGCTATAGGGCAACAGAAAGCTCCCTATGTCGTATAGGCAGGCTTAAACTGAAACCCGTCCGTGACTTGAACCCACTTCCCTCGATCCCGGATGGGTTTTAACTTGCAACATATTCTGAATCAGAAGAAGGTATCCCAAATTCTTTTTCTGAAAAGAGGCAAAAACTTCATCGATTGATTGATAGGTTGTTGACACCATGATTAAGTATATTTCTCTTATAGAGTCCCATTAACATAACATCTTAACCAGAAGATATGACCTGTTTGACTGCGGTGGATTGTGAATTCTTCCATGAAGTGCATG
>JAVFBX010232983.1:0-10742 GCA_034783855.1 Mopalia kennerleyi | reverse complement strand
AATCAATCAATCAATCAATCAATCAATCAATCAATCAATCAATCAATCAATCAATCAATCAATCAATCATTCAATCAGTATACATGTAGGCAGGCATTATAGTCTAGCACAGTGAATAGTAGCACAATGAATTAATAGGGCTACTTCCTCCGACGGAGGAATTAGCCCTATTTATTGTGCTAAATGAATAGGGGTATTGCCTCCGTCTTAAGACGGAGGGAGTAGCCCTATTCATTGTGCTAGCATTAGTCCAAAGGGGTGATATTGATCTAAGGTGGATAGGCCTATATGGGAAAGCCTCTCTCTGTTCATGGTGGGGCATCGGAGTATGAAATGGCTCTCATCCTCTATTTCGCCGAGATTACAAATTGGACACAGTCTCATAGATCTGTCAGTGTTAGTATAACGTCCAGTTTCTGTTGTAAGTTTATGTGTGCTTGTTCTATAAGATGGCTGATTTTCGCCGTATGTTAATGCATGGTTTTGTCTAGGGGTAAGGTAGTCTGGTAATTGTACGTCTGGTAGATATGTTTGTACGTCAACAGTTTTCCAGTTTGGTTTAGGAGCTGGTCCTTAAAAAAGTGTTGGTGCCGGTAATTTAGTTGTAAAGTCGTCCTTTATAGGTGTGCGTTAGTATAGAGAGGTGGCTTTTTCGTAATAAACTCTGTTGCGGTATTTTCCCAGTTGTTTTTTGTCTTTGTCTTATATGATATATGATTTGGCCTATATGTAGTTGCGTGTGGAAGAAGATTTGTGTCTATATTTCAGCGTTCTACAGAAGATGTTCAGTGAGGGGGTATTGTCCGAGCTCCGAGAGGGCAGTAACGTTGTGAGTTCGTCTTTGTAGGTTCAATGTGGTCTTACAGAATTGAAGGAGAACTTGTTCATATGGCTGCTTAAGGAGTTTATCAGTATTTAGCCAGAAGTAACAGAGTTCTGTGTCTAGCTAGCATACAACGTAGCCTTACAGAGATACAGGGTACCGGCTTTTATGGGTTCATTTAGCTCTGGCCAATATTATTTGATCGATCTTCCGGACACATTCATATGCCATACAAGACTTGAAATCGCCCATAAGCCTTGTAAAAAATACCGAAATAGGCCCGTGGGTTCAGGTATCTGATGCTATTCTGCCATTTTTCTCTCTTTCACACAAACTGTTGACTTGCAATTTTAATAAAATGTTCTGTAAATTCCAATTTTAAGGCATGTTTACCTAATAAAAAAATACAGAAATTATTCTATTGGGATATTAAACCTGTAAGTCTATAGCCTACTAAATTCGAGATTTAGCCCCACTTCAAAATCCACTGTAGGGCAATAACACGAATAGACAAACTCAGTAGCTAACAACAGTTGAGAGATGACATTAATATAACATGATTGGAAGAAATGGAAACATATCTAGCATGACTATAATTTTGACATTATGATGTTCACAGATTGATTAAATAAGTAAAATTTTAACAATTTGCATGAAAATTGAATGTAAAGAAATTTACAGAAAAATCTTATTACAGCCGCGGAAAGGACATTGTTGTATAAAACAATATGTGGCCATTTTGTTTATGGAATTTGGTGATATTCGGAAGTTATCAATTGTCGCATACGACTAGACACAATGACTTTTTATTTTAAACTCAGTTCCAAGTAGTTCTTAAAGGCATCACTACGCCAGTCTCCCTTCAGTTGAATGTGCTCTGATGAACGCCAGTCTGACATGACCAAGAAGCTCCACCTCGTCTAAAACTGTGAGAGAAAAAACTGGACAGTTAGGAGGATTAGGAATGGACAAAATCGAACCCGTAATTCCTTCTGGAGAAACTGAATGGTTTTGTACAATTTGATGCGAACGAGTAAGACTGCTTTATGCAAGAAAACGTCCCCTCTAGTGAGCCACTTTGAAGGATCAAACGATTTATTGTCGCATGGTAATAAATTAGATTTACGGGCCATTAGAAAAAAAGCAATCAAGAATAAGGTCCAGAGTGTAACGTCAGATTCTTCCATGTTACCCAATCCACCAATATAGTCACAATACCTTTGCTTATAAAGATTGCCAAGAGACCATCGTGATAACCAGTGAGGTAAACGATTCTCTTCACCTGGCAAATATTTACCTCGGATCTCAAATCCAAACTGAGCATTCACATAACTAATTTCTCTGAGACAATCCTGCAAAAATTCGTTCTCAGACAGTCCCGAATTTAACACGGTTACAGATACTTGATTATCACAGTAAGCCCCTATCCTCTCACCACTTAGACTTGTACACCATAGTTTTAAACAGACCATTGACATTAACTCGAGTGCATTTATGCACACACCTGTTTCTGTTCGACTTCTAAGAAAAACGAAATTGCAAAACTTTTTGCCAAGAACTCACCCCCCCCCCCCCGAACTAAACATCGTCTTAGGCAAACACTTCAGCTGATTTTGACTGTTCTACTGCCATCATAGATATCCCATTATATTGGACAACAAAATAGTGCCACCAAATTTGGGAATAGTAAATTTTGATGTGGTACCAGAGACAGTTTTAAGCCACTGATCAGCCTTCTGATAAATATCTTCCCAGGCCGAACGCAGCTGGCGACGAAGTTAAGCTTTCCTAACAAAGATTGAACCTCCTTAAGTGAAGCCTTATCTTGAGCTAACCAGTCTGTTACCAGGCCTAATATTTCCAACACCCGCTCTTTGGTTACGCTCAATATCATAGATTCTGTATCAAATAGGACTCCTACAAAAATCATAACCACGACAGGAGGACAATCTTTCTCTAATGAATATTCCAACCTGCATGCTTTGAGTAATTTACCAAGATAATCAAAGGCATCACCAGCTTTCGTCTAAGAAGTTAATTAAAGAGTAGCCAGTGTTCTGACACATAAATACAACTGCAGAGGTAACTTTCTGGCAAATGTGAATAGCGGAACGAAGTCCCATCGATAAAACCCAATCAAAATAAATTTGACTCTTCCAGTGGTAACCTTATAAATGAATATCTCCAGGGTCAATGGGTATCTGTCTAGGCCCGTGTCAGATCCCGTTTGAATAAGAGGCAGCCCCGAACGTTTTGCTAAACAATATTTACCAAATCATCAACCTTGGGGTATATTGAAGATCTACAGGCTGGCCTAAGCATCTCCACTTACAAATGCCATCATTAACAGAACCTAGTTCTGGAAAACTACAGGTTCATTATAACCCGTCTCCCGGCTTTGTCTGGACTATTTTTGGAGACAGAGCTCAAGGGAGATAATTTCATAGGTGTAGAGAAGGGGTTGAACCCAAATGGCCCTTAGATAGCACCCTTCAACAACTCCTCGTGTAAGTAGGAATCTATTTCAGTTGGATAGCTAGTAGCCGCTTTGTGGTTTAAACATTGTTTTTGGTCCAGCTGAATAGGACCACTGTCAAATCCTAGCGGAAACCCAAATTGTAGCAGTTCACATATATCAATATCGACCTCCTATATGCCCCCTTTAATTTAGTATGAGGAACTGGAATCTGACATCCTTCAATATTGTGCCTACCATGCAGAGTGAACCACTTTCTCATGTATTTCAACTAGTTCCGTCTCGATTTTATGTGATATTTTTTGCTGTACCAATTAAAAAAAAAAAACAGGTTGACGGTTATGTAATTGATCATCCAATTCTGAAGCTATAAAGCTCTTCTTCATATACTCCGATGCAAAAATGTCACTTTTTGGGTTAAGCTTATAGATCTAAAGCTGAGTCATTGGGGAGTAGAACTCCCACTTTGTAATGAATAGCATTCTGAATGATCTGGTTTCGATTGATTTTTTAACCGACATATTGCACACATGTGCGATACAGTAGGTCTACGACTTATGTCCTTAATTATTGCTGAATGAAAAACCCTGGGCGCATTTGCTGGGAGGCAGAACAAAACCATACCTCTTCCTGAGCTACTGTTGTAAACCCGACAATTTTATTAGAGGGCACCGGGAGTTTGTTGTAACAATGTCTGGCCAAAACAGGAGTCTCTAGATCTTGGGTGTCATCCCACCAAATTCGCCAGCTCCCAGCTCAATCTGTCTCAACCAAGCCGCATAAAAATTAAAAGTGCTTCCCATTAATACATAGATTGATAATATATCTTTTTAACAAAGCTAGATGCGCTGTTTTTTCGCCAACTGGTGTCAAAGAACTGGAAATAATTTCTTACTACCCGGACACAAACATTCGGAAAGTTAAATCTATGTAACCTATGTTCTTGTTCACAAATTCAAATTGGAGGGCAGAATGAGGCTTTCTTACTTTGTCAGCTGCCCTAGTGTCAATACCTGATTTCAAAGGTTTACAATTTTGTTGTTTACGTTATTCTTTAGACTCTTGAGTCTGAATAGCCTAATGGCGGCCTTACTGTTTTGCGTAAATGCAATTCCATCTTCGTCTCAATAGAAGAAAGCTAAATTGCAAATTAATCAGTGAATTTGCTCTAAAGCTATTCACAAATCATACGGATGAATATTGTAAAATTATGCAATGGCGGCCTTTTTTGTTTTACGGCATGAGGTGAAAGGCAATCAGATCCTTTGTCTTAATGGGGGAGCTATAGTATACGTTTAAACTTTTTCAGTTAATTTGTTATCAAATTATTATGTTCACAACACATAGGCTTGGATATTACAAAATTATGCAATAACGGCCATTTTGTTTTACGACATGTGGTGAAATGCAATTCCGTCCTTTGTCTTAATGGAAATGTCACGTTTTTTATGATAAACACACCAAGATTAGTCAAACGAACGGTAATAAAATGTAGACACTTTTAACTATTAGGCGTAAGAGCACTATTATCAATTTCCCTTTTGTTTTGAATATAGTTCTTAATACAAATTGTGTTTTGTCTTGTTTTATTTGGTCTGCTCCCGGAACTTTGTTTTTGGTGGAGTATTTGGTATTTATGTGAAGTAATCGAGTAGAGGTTTCTGGCCAGTTTAATATTATAGCCTAAATAGGTCACATTTGATCTATTTAGCACCATTGCATGGAGGGGTGATTCGGCTATTGTTTACATTCTGTAGGTAGCGTGGCAACATCTATCACATTGCAGGATATATAACTAAAATTTTCAACGGTCATCACCTGTCAAGATTTTCTTGGTGAACTCCTTAAGGAACGATTGAGGTATGCGCAAGGCGTTTTCGCCCAACGAAAGTTTGAGCAATCCATAAATCTAAACTGTTAAAGACGAAAACAGCTATCTTTGCATTTGGCTCAAAGTCACTCGAATAATGCAGTGCAGGTATCAAGTTACATAGTCCTTTAAGTGAGATGGTTTACGAACGATCCTACCAGTTGTTGTACTTCAGGCACAGTTTGTTGTTGTGCTAATCTAGGAATTGCTTTCTCGCTGGATATGGTTGGTTTCTTTGTTACTGGCATTGGTAGGTGTATTTCAGCTGGGTTATCATTCCTTAATGGCACACGCAAAGGTATAGGGAAGAGTATAGTATTTTGAACACGAATAAAATCTTTTCTAACATTGAACGTTTCCTCAGAAGACCTTTACGGTTGTTTACTTTTTCTCTGTAGACTCCGCTCAGTTCTCACCTTATAGGAACGAATATCAACTTGACCTTTAATTCGCGCTTTCACCCATCGTCAAGAGCGATCAACAGGCTTATTCCTTACAACATCCTCATCTTTCGAGGAAGAAACATCATTTAAAGATTTGTTGAAATACTTTGTTAGCTCACCTTTCTGTTCTTTTATTTTACCTTTTATAAACTCAGTCGAAAAACAAACCTTCACACTCGTTTGGATGTCGATAAGTTGAACATACAAGAAAAGTGGTTTTAAATAATGATTAAATTCCATTTTGTACCCATTAAGGACGGTGTACCATAAAAATCATGTTCATAATGTAACAAGTTCCACCGAAAATGCTACGGAAATGTAAGAGAGTAAAGATGGTAAGTTACAACTTGATGAAAGCATGTCAATAGCGCGTATGCCTCCATGAGCGTTCACAAGTGCGACGCAACGTCTCCTCATGGATTGAATGATGCGTCTGAACACAGCTTGGGGAATGCGTCGCAGTAATTGAACCAACATGGCACCGAGTTCCTGCTAATTCTATGGAGGGTTCTTTACTTAACGGAGTCTTCTGCACAACATCCCATACACGTTCTATGAGATTAAGGTCGGGAGACCTGGAGGGCCATGACATTGACGCCAGCATTCCTCGTTAAATTAGCCGTATGAGGTCTGGCATTATCGTGTTGGTCTGTCAGACCTGGGCCATGAGCTGCCATGAATGGCAAAAGCTCGAGAATGAGCACTTGATCTCTGTATCCTGCAGCAGTTAGTTTTCCTTGAACGACCATCAGTCGGTAACGGGCAGGACCATTAAATGCACCCCAAACCATAACACTACCGCCCCCAAAACGGTCGACTTCCTGCACACAACACTGGGCATTCTGTTCCGCGCGTCTCTCCCAAACTCTAACTCTCCCATCAGCGAAGTGCAAAGTGAATCTGAATTCGTCACTCAAAACGACCCTATTCCAATGACTGGGCCCAAGTCCATCTCAGATGTTGTTGTGCCCAGAGAAACCGTTGACGTCGGTGTAACTAGGTTAAAATTGTTCCATGATATGGACGGCGTGCATGGAGACGAGCGGTGCGCAGGCGATTATGTTTGGCTTGGGCTGTCCCAAGACCTCTAAAAAATGCATTCCTAGTGGACCTTGCAGTGAGAAATCGATTACGCAAATGACGTAAGACGATTTGTCAGTCTTCTGCATGTGTTGTCACACGTGATCTACCCGAAAGAGGTCGGTCTGCTGAGGTGCCAGTTTATTGGAGACGCGTCCGAAGATCAAAGATAGTCCGTCGATTACATCCCATAACCCTGGCAACGTCAGTGACCGACGTTTCTGTATTCAGCTTGCCAGTGGCACGTTCACATTAAATATTTGACAGTCGTGGCATTGCAAGTCAACGGATAATTTACTGTAAGAACTTGTTTTCCCGAGATGTCACTGTACTCTGCTAACATGTGCTCAATTGGCAGTTGTTTCATAAGGCCACATGACTAGGAACACAAGGAAACATGCTTTATCCTTGATGTATGCTCGCACAAACTGCATGCTTGTGCACGTCGGAGTCGTTGTGTCATGATGTCTTTGACAACGCATTTACCTCTAATAATAATAATAATAATCTCTTGTATTAAGTTTCAAGTAAATATTTACAAATTTATGAGTGTGAAGTTTCTTTTTTGACTGAGTATATAACGTAAATTCTTTTCTCGCTATAAGTGCTCGTTGCCGACTCAGTTGCTTATATTAATACAGCATCAGAACTACCATAAGCAAGTCCTTGGAACCCCTTCGGGGATATTAGATAACACTTCACATTATAATTGTGTTGCTGTTCAGTCTTTGGGTGTCGTCATGAATTGGAGATTCCCATCATGCCGATCAATCAATGAATTAAGATTGAATTGTCTTTGCATTGTTATTAGAAAGAAAATTAAATTATGTGACGTTAATTGTCTTCGTCTATTTTCTTTTTACAGCTACAACAATCGCCATGGCATACGTCGCTCTAATTAGACAGTGTATTGAAATGTTGCCGGATAAACATAGCGGCAAAGTTATATCTTTTACGATGGCGATATCTTGCTGTGGCAAAATCTTTCTCGGTCTTCTAGTAGACCACTGCTTTCCGCATAACTTATTCGGTCTATTCTTCACATTGGCACTTCTACTGTTTATGGCATACGGAGGTTCTTTCTTCTTTTATCATCAGGCCTCCGCAAAAAAGAAAGAATCAGACGTGCACGAACAAATTCTCCCAAAACAAGACACTCCGGTTAACCAGATGCTGTCATCTCCTTTCTTTCATGGCATCTTCTGGACAACTGTTTTGTTTTATTCTTGCGGTTTCACGTGTCTCAATAATATTACAATCATAGCAGAATCTGTTGGTGTTACAAATCCTTTGAATCAAGTGTACGTGATCTCCGTGACAATAATTGTTTTCCGATCAGCTGGTGGAATATTGTTTGATCATTTTCACTCCGAAATATGTGGATTTGTTATTCTGCAAATTAACTTTGTGAGCTTAATTTTTTCAATGGTTATTGGTGTATTTATTCTGGACAGCAACACAATGTTTTTCACTTCAATTTTGTATGGAATTGGATTTGCGTCTTCAATGTCGACAGGTATTTCCATTTGCCTTCTGAGGTTCGGACGGAGCCGCAGTGGTCTAGTTATAGGAATATTCTACTGCATCTCTGGAACTGGGCAGGTTATCTTACAGTTATTGGTCGGATATTTCTACGATTTAGAAGGAGAAAAACAAGGCTTAAGCAGAAAGTGTTATGGCAGAAAATGCTTCATATGGCTGTTTCTAGTGATGATGTCATTGTCAAGTTTGGCCAGTTTGATTCAACTGCTGACCGCCGTACTTTCTTACAATGACAAACGGAATAACATAAACTAAGGAGCAGTTCAGCAATGAACACGTTGTGATTTCAACTACTATATAAATATCTCGCAGAGGTCGTTAATATGGGGGTCTATCCTTTAGGGATATTTCTGTTTCGAGTTCTATGCTATAGAATAGAGAGAGTTCAGCACTATATTGCATCGTCCATAAGTGCTTTCTGAACGGAATAAAGTGTAAAACACAAATGGTTAATCGTTCCAAACCTGAGTGCTTAATTTGCTTTTTGTAAGCCATGCTTAAACATGTTATTACCTAGCACGATATTAAGGTCTACTCCTTCGGTTACGCCTTACGTCCCGTGAATACAAACTATCGCCACAGGTTGGAAATCGATAATCCGCTTAATCAGGTATAAAAAAAACATATATTTAAAATTTATCTTTTTTTGCATATTGGCATCACTATTCTTACGCCTCACTACGAGTGTATGGAAATCAATTATTGAGCATATTGCTGTAGCTTGAACGAAATTTAGGCGTATAGAATTTTGCAAAATATATATAACATATCCACATTGGTTTTGAGCTACAGCACTTCCGATTGGGTTTCTATCAAAAACCATAAGTCAACAAACCTCTCAACTTTAAGGTACCAATAACGCCCAAATCTACCCTCTTCCGACACCCCACTGCTGACTGCTTGATGGGTGCACATACAATTTCGGTCGTTCATAATGTGCAACCAATAAGGAGTATATCAATGCGTCAATTTGAGTTATACGTCTTCCTTGAAAGAGCTTCGCTCCGTGGATAAATTGGAAAAGACATAACGTTAGCGTGGGCTGAGGTGGGAGGGGTTGGGGGAGGTAATCGAAAAGATACGTACATATGGCAATATAATGTGCACGAAAAATCAAATATATAATGTTTCTGAGTGGAGATAGCGGGGTATCGATTTGCCATCTACCACATGGCTTTGCATTGACCCATGTATTAATATTCAGGACTCATCTGAGCGATTAAACACATATATCGTGCACCACACACGTGTAGATTCTGCTTTCTACATACGAGTTAGTTTGATAAATTGGTTTGATAGCTACCAAAAAGCTTGTCTGGCGTGTAGGGTGTGTATTGTATAGCGATTATATAACCTTCTAGTAGGCCGAAAATACCATGTCAAAATAATTATTTCATTGAAGACAAAAATCCGAAGTAATCACTCTTATACCCTCAATTATCGTGCTAACGCCTTGCCCTCAACACTGGGCGCCAAGGACTGCGTATATATAACGTTTCCAAGACTTCACAAAAGAGCGCCCTTGTCAAGTGTACACGTTATGAGTGGAGTTGTTCTTTAATCGCTTATTTTGTAGGATATGATTGAGGTAAACCGGGATTAACGGAGTTATTTTATGTAGTAATTTTACTACATGATAACGTTGAGCGTTTTCTCTAGTCTATTGGGTCATACCCGTGACAGGTGTGAAACACGTTGTGAATGGTGTGAAAGGTGTGTTGTGGGTTCGATGAGGGGGCTTAACGTTATGCTGTATTGTGCGTGATCAGTGGTGGGATCGATCACCTGTGAAAGTAGGATTTTAAGGTGTGTGGTTCGACCCTGGCCTGTGAAAAGACGGTTTTATGTGTGTGTGGAGTTGGTTCGAATCTGACGGCGAGGGGATGGATAACAAAAAAATGGTGTGAAAGTGT
This sequence comes from Mopalia kennerleyi, assembly GCA_034783855.1. NCBI lineage: Eukaryota > Metazoa > Mollusca > Polyplacophora > Chitonida > Mopaliidae > Mopalia > Mopalia kennerleyi. The sequence continues at coordinate 595 of JAVFBX010232983.1, read as the reverse complement.
ACGTGACTGAGGCTGCCACGTGGTTGTTGTTATACGAAAAGAGTGTGGGTGATCTGGTGTTTGATTGAAATTGCAAATTGAAACTGTAAGACAGACACGGCATTCAGGGGTTAGGCCGAGCGTTGGCTGGACTGCGTCATAAATGACTATATCAGGTGGCTGTACAATTTTAGCTTTAAAAACGCATTGACCCCAGTTGGAATTCCGTATCAGAATAGTTTGAATGTCATAACTACTTTCGCGCATAGAGTTGATCTCATTGACCCTGAGCCAAGACTGGAAAATACCATGGCGAGCAGCAGGCCGTTACAATTTATAGATCTGTCTACGTGAAACGATAAATCGAAATAAAGTTTAAAACACATGGATAATTACAATTAAATAACAGCATGCTAACATTAGCCTACACCTTAAAAGTGACGAATTTAGAACAGTACAGCTTAAATACTAACATACTGATAAATGGATATTCGTGCATGGCAAATGATACGCAACCGTGGAAGGGACATACAAAAAAAAATAGTTTAAGCTTCTTCTATAAAGCCAATCTTTATGAAACTTGTAGGCACATTATTAACTATTAACTGTAGTTGTG
>JAVFBX010232972.1:0-10742 GCA_034783855.1 Mopalia kennerleyi | reverse complement strand
GGCTTAACGAAAAGCTTCTAACTTCGGCTTCTTCAGAAAAATAAGTATAACTCATTTGATTCTGTAATAACAAAAAAGTCCTTGTTTTGGGAACTAGTGTCTCTTTAAAGTCAAACATTCCTAATTCTCCATAAATACAAATACAAAGGGTGTTTTGGGTAGCCCCAAAACATAATTACAATAATGGTTATGAACGAATTCTAAATCGTGTAAGTATATATCGAGTGAGCAGCTCGTTTATTATTTGCTCTTGCATCATAAGAAGGGCTTGTGTGTTATCAAAGACTAATTACTTTGTGCATCATCAGTAGTGGTGAGGCAGTTTGCCTTCCGACTACATATCAAGAAGGATGTGTGCGTTATAAGTAGAGGGGAGTCAGTTTGCATCATTACTACATATAAAGAAGGATGTGTGCGTTATAAGCAGCGGGGGTCAGTTTGGCTCCGGACTACCGATAAAGAAAGATGTGTGCGATATTCAGTATTAATGTGGGGATGGTGGGTTCTTAGTGCATACGAGGTAAGGGCTGTACGTCATGGCGTACTAAGGTGTGGGGTGAGCAGTGCCCTCTACGTCGCGGCATATAGTGTACGTGGTCGTCAGTGTTCATTGGGGTGCATGAAAAGTGTGTGTTGTTGTTGTTGTTGCGTGACATTACATAGAGGGGAAAATGGACACTGCAAATTTTGGAAAGCCCTCTTCTGTAAGACTTGGGTGGCCCTGAAAAAGACCTTTGGAATGAAAACACGATTGTGTTATAAACTAAACTCCAAACGCCTGGGTGACAGTTTTTGTCTACACATTGGACATCGATGGCTGAGTTCTGCATTTACTGCACATATATCACAACATACCATATGGTGACCGGGTTAGAATGCGATGTCCGCTAATGTTGTTAGGCAATCTCCGCATTCAAGGGCTGACCCAGGCCTCGATGGTCTACTTCAATGGCTGTGAGCTGGGAGGGTGTTCTAACCTGACAGGGTGTTTGTTGGCTGGGTGGACAGTTTGTTGATCGGATCGATTAGGTCTGGCTGTGTTTTCACCAAGCTCTAAGGAGGAAATGTTTGGTGCATCATGATGCAGCCGAATGGGGATGGCTTTTGTGGGTCGACCGAAAACATAATCGATGACCCAAAGATAGTTAATATCTCCGGGTTCGTTAAAGGTCATCGGCGTTGCCTATCAGGGTCTCCTGTCGGGTTCTTCGTACATGTCGCATGACATGCAGCGCCCTGGCTCTTGTTACGCGTTTAGGAGGTGGGTTGGTGAGATCGTTGTACGTTAAGTCCTTAACAAACCGTGTGAGCTATTGAAAACAAGCAGCATCCAAACACAGAAGAAAAAATCCACAGAAAAAATTTCTCCCAAATAGTGCTTGACTGACGTCATGACAACGCGGTTGTTGGCTTCATGACCAAGGAGGATGCGTGGATTATAACCAATCTGTGGCGGAAGCAGTAAGCCATCTCGCAGGGAGTGGGTTATGGTGGCGGGATGGCCTTTCAACTCCCACACACGCCTATCCGCATGTACCGCGGCGTCACGCCGGCGTTATGCGGTGTTCTGTGCCACGGCGCTCTGTGGCGTCACGTGGCTTTCTGCGGCGTCATGATTACGTCATGCGGCGTGGATGGTGCCCACCCTTTAAGGTTAAGTAGGTTAACATGTCATGGGGCGTCACGCCGATGTCATGCCACATTACGACAGCGTCATGTGGTGTTACGACGGCGTCATGCGGCGTTGATGGCACTGATAGCCAACATTCTACGCACCGCAAGTCGTCCATGCCCCGAATGCTAACATAGAGAAACACAACTCAAAACTCTTCGATCAAACAAGGCCAACTGTCTCCCCACTACTTGATAACGCACAAGCCTTCCTTATTATGCAATAGCAAATAATAAACGAGCTGCTCACGCTATACTAATATTGTACACCATTCATCTAATCCTCATAACTCACAGCCATAGAGAAGCATAGGTCTAACCATTTTGTCCAGTATTTCTAACTTTGTAATGTAATCATAACTTATATCATGACAGCATCTTTTCAAAACATGAAGCGCCTTTCAGCTTTCTCTATTAACACTTTTCTTGTTTTGGCTGTATTTAAATTAGACTTTAGATTAATTCCTAGATAAGCAAATATTTGTACAACATCGATTGGTTTTGCCTCATATGGCCATTTAGTTGGTCCTTTGTTTTGGATGGTTTCAAATACCATATTTATTGTCTCAAGAACATTGACCATCAGATGTCATAGCTCGAAATATGAGCCAAAACTGTCTAACACTTGGCGAAGCCCTTCGGGGGATTTTCATAACAGAACGATGTCATTGGCAAATAACAGCATACATATTTGAAGATTATTGCAATGAGCACAACAACATCAGTGGTGCTACATAAATCCTCATAAACATCGTTTATGTACAGCGAAAACATAATCGGAGACAATGGCTCGCCTTATTTTAGGCCGCTTGATTGGTCAAAGAAATCTGATATATAACCACTGATTCTTACACACTCTTTAACATTTAAATACATTGATTTTATGGCTCTTACAAGTCCACTGTCACAAACGGTCCTACATAGTTTATCCCACATTACTGTAAGATTGATCGTATCGAATGCTTTCTGTATAAAATATTTTTACCCGCTATGACTTTACAAATTAATTGGTACAATATATAAACAGCATCGATAGTACTTCTGCCAGGTCGGAAACCATACTGAAAATTACTTGACTCTGCCCACTCAGAAAGGCGTTGGACATAATTACTGAATATAATTTGGCGAATACATACTCATGAGTGTGATTTCTCTATAGTTTCGAACACTGTTAGTAGTCTAGAGTGAACAGTTCGGTTTATTATTTATTAGTACATAAAAAGTAAGTGCTTAACGTTATTATGTATTATTTATTTTGTGCGTTATATGTATCAGAAGTCCGGGATGGATTTGCTCCTTAGTTCTTGATAAGTGAGGTCTTTAGTATTTAGTAGGCTACTGAGTAGCGGATGAGAGCAGCGCCCTCTACGTGACGTCACCGGTGGCACGTGATGGACGTGGTTCTGACCGTTCACTCCGTATCCTAGAGAAGTGGACGCAAGTCTTATATACTAGTACGGAGAATGAGTGTCTTGATTCGGCAGTTTAAAAACGACCGATTGAATTAATTCTATTGCTGACGCTGGCGGAGTATGGACAGTGTCAATGACCGAGCCAGATGTCAAGACATTTTGCTATGACATTCTAAAGAAGGGTTGTGACATATCATTTCGTGGATCAACAGAGTGACGGCTGTTGTCGTGCCACGGTCAAGGCGTTGAAATCAAATGTGAGTTGTGCTTCGTTGTGTTAAACTGCGGGGGCTGCTCGGGACCTGGGTTGGGTAGAGTGTAGGGAGAGGCTACAACAACAACATGACTATTGGTCGAGTTAACTCCCTTGAAAAAGACAGTATAGATGATGACGCTGCCCTGTGGACATCCGGGCATTTTCGCTAGCATTTGCTATGACATCAAAAGGAAGGTTTGTGACGTGGGAAGTGGATGGATTAATATTATAGATGGCGCTGTGCTGTGATGTACATCCGGGCATTTGAGCTAGTATATGCTTTGTTATCAAAAGAGAGTGTTGTGACGTAGCATGTCGTGGTAAGCTAAAACGGGAAAGGCTAAAAAAGGAAGGGTGGCTCCTAGGGCTGTCATGGGGAGGTGTGGGTATCTTCTCGTGATTCTTTGCGCGCCATTGTGGGGACATCTGGATCGTTTGGGCTATCATGGGCTATTGCATCAAAAGGGAGGGTTGTGACATAAGTGTCTTCCCGTGATGCTTTGCGCGTCAGTGTGGGGAACATCTAAGTCATGTGACGGTTCATACAACGTACCTCACCAGGCTACTGTATTTTTTTTTCCAAGTCTTTATTTAAATAAACAACAGGGAATGTGTTCTGAACGAGGTGGATTCTCGCGAGAGTGGTCGAGATGTGACGAGAGTTGACGTGTAAAGGAGGAGTGACCCCCCTTCGCTACTTATCAGCAGCATGGCGGACACACCGTCACGGCGTGTGTGGTGACATGGCGTGATGTCTTCCCGTGATGCTTTGCGCGTCTCTCGGGAGCGTTGACGAGATGTGACGAGGGTTGACATGGCATACTGTGGGGTTACAACCAAGCCATCAGGCCTTGCCTTAGCTCACTCTCGCCCCCATGGCGGCCACACCATCCCACAAAATAGAGAGTTAAGAAGACCATTAAGCGGACGTTTGCTGTGACGTCCGAGGTATGCTACGACCCAGACGTGATCTCCCTTATGTCACCCACAACCGTTCTGCGGCGTTGTGCGCCGTTCTGCGGCGATGTGGGTAACTCCCCTTGATGCTTTGCGCGTAGTGTGACCGTCGGGTTCGGCTTTATTATGACAACTTCAGGTAGGGTGTGACTGATGATGGTCGAAGAAGCGTCGCCTAAGTACCTCGGAGAACGGAGAAGCGGCATGTTCTTCGAGATAAATGAGAGCGGCAACCTAGCCATTCTTTCGAAAGAGGTGTTCCAACTTTGCAATGGCCCTCTAACACCCGACTCCATACCTACCCAGTCGTCCATACAGCCATCAGACGATTACCACGAAAGTCTACCCGAGTGTCACCGTGACGGATCCCCCTCAGCGAAAACAACAAGAAGAAAACAAGCGGGGGTGTTGAACACCAAACTGCTGATCAAGGAAGTGTTGTCAGTGGTGGCGTGAAAGTCATGTAGTGTAACGTGTACTCCGTGAGCTTAGTTTAGTGTCACTGAACCAGATCGCACTGCCTCGTTCTGAGATCGACTGCTATAAAAGACCGCTGCACAGCGAGATGTGTGTTCACCTGATAGAGAGAGAGCTGACAATGTTCACCTGCGAAATTTGCCACAAGTAATTAACGGAGAATCGAAATTTAATTCACCATAAAAGAGAGCAACACTAGCCTTCTGTAAAAAGGGAGGAATAAAAAGAAGGCACATAGCCAGATGATTGCATTTCGAATGCTGGAGTTGTTGGCGCAATTTCAAGAAGCCTTCCGATTTGGAAAATCACAAACGCGTTGTCCATGGAGACCGACCTACGTCAAGGTGTACCCTGATACCTCAAGATGGTGGTAATGTGTCGTTGGCTGAGCCAGTACTACCCCCAAACGATCATCTTCAACTGCAGAGATCACCTACACCCGACCAACAGGAGGATCAAGCTGGTATGGCAACACCAAACCACGTACCAAACCATCCGTGTTGTCACCACACCAATCTACAAAACCTACGTCAACACTATCACCAGATCGTTTACCCGACGTCTTGACCAGGCTATCTTGTTTGCACCACTTGTACACGGCAAACACTGCCATCGTGGGAGTTTTATTCAGGATCAGTACAACTTTCGTTTTAAACGAGTTATCTACGAAGATAAAACAACATGCGGCATCACGAGACCAACCAGGTCCGGTATTACTACCCTAGTATCAACAACGCCCGGGTGTTACCCAGCCTCCCTTGAACACAGAATAGGGCGACGTTAACAGCGCTTGTGGAGAAGAATACTACCTACAAGACGCACGATGCGATGATCTGGGGTAGACTTCAACGCCCTGACACAAAATAGTTTGTGAAGCTTGTCACCAACGTGTTGTTCTACGTTAACAAATTACGAGGTATCACCATGTCTTGATAACAGCCACCATACAGGACCAGTCAGTACTAATGAAAATCTTTCATCACTACGACTCGAACCTGTTTCAATACTATATCTGCTGTGATTCTGACGTGCGGGGATCAGTATGCAGTCTACGCTTATGCTGTCATGACGGAGGGTAAACTTCATTGGGCGCATATGGTTGCCTCGGTGCAGCACTAATGAGCCTATTAAACCGTTGTGTTGACGAAGTTTGAAGATGGTCGGGTGAATGTAGGGCGACGACGTGCGTGATCCAACCCAACACCTTGACGCCATACGTTACCCACGCTTGCTGACGTGTCCCAACCCACGACCAGGCGACTGATCACAACGCTAGCGGTGTTCGGTGTCTTGGGCTGTCTGGCGTGCGTCGTCGTTTTTGGATCTTCCTGTTACAACAAACAGTGTGACCAGGCTTATCATACCACATCACAATGAAGTGAGTCACAAGATGTGGCTCCGGCAATCCCGGGGGTGGTTTTTACGAGGTTTCCTCCCGGTTTTCCTCCATACTAGGGCAAGGAACAGTGTGAAGTGGACAGTCCGTCGTCAAATAAGTGAAATACCCTTGAGTACGACTTTAAACCCCAATCAAACGAACAAACAAACCAACACATTGCCACGTTGATTCATCCCGCCCCGGATCAGATCGTGTGGTGTTACGGGGAAAGGCAGCCGCTTTACGACACGATGTCCTGGGTGGAATTTCACGAAGGTTTGTCTGATCGACAGATGTTTAACCCAAGCGTCAAGATGGTAGTAGTCGTCGACAATCTCATGGCCGAAGCTGATGAGCGTGTTACGTCGCTGTTTACCAAGGGAAGTCATCATAGGAACGTGAGTGTCGTGTACCTCGTCCAATACTTGTGTCACAAGGAAAAAAACCACCGTACGATCTGCTTAAACGCGCAGTATTTAGTGATGTTTAAAAATCCTAGGGATGCCTCACAAATCAACCAAATCGCCAAACCGATCTAACCGGGGCATACGGCATTTGTGCGAGGGTTTTGAGGACGCGACACAGGAGCCCCATGAGTATTTACTGAGTGATTTGAAGCAAACCACGCCCGATCATCTCCGTTTACACACCGACGTGGTCCACGGTGACATCCAGGTCGTGTACATGCGGAAGGTTAAAAACCAACAGTAGACGTCCACACGGCTCAGTCTTCAACACCTTTACACGGTAAATGGATGGACAACATGTCTGCTCGCGCAAAGAAACATTTACCGACGTTACCTGTCTTGGCCACAGCTCCACCTTACGTTGCCCGTGCCCTGATCCGTGGTTGTGGTAACCGTGTGTTGACGTGTCTGTGTGAGTGTGCTAAAAACACGTTATAGGGAAACGTCCCTCTCACACCACGTCAGAAGGTTCGATTGCAATCGTACAAAACACAACTCCGGCTCTTGGCTAACATAGCCCTCAGTCTGAAACAGAAACGTGCCGTCGTCCAACGTGGTGGATTTTTACTCAGTGCTTAAGCCGTACCAATCATGGATCCACGGATCATGGAGTCCATCGCCCACGATCAGCTACAACACGCAGGAGGATGTCGTCGGTGAAAACGATGGCATTGGTGGAACCTCGGTTATTGGAAGCGTTGTCAAACGCCGCAACCACCAAGACACACGAAGCACCCCACTCCACCAGTGCAGTACAGTACCCGGTGAACCAACCCGTCAATGCGTTACGAACCCTAGATTAGGAGATGGAAGCGATATTACGACGATCGAGCCTGTCAGACACTGAGAAAATTCTACAGTACCGTCAGACGATGCAGCGATTTTTAACTTTAACGTGGAATCTAACTCTCCACCACACCACCACCACTATCTTCCTCAAGCACTACCACGAACGCACTGAACGGTATCACCCTCGACTCATCCAGCTGGAACGCCTCTCCGAGGAAGGGTCCAACCACCACCTCTGCTAGACTCTCATCAAACCCAGCAGAACTGACAGGCGTACCTTCAACACCAACACCCTCGACAGTAGTCTCAACCTCTGCATTGACAACCACACCGGTTGTCAATGGTCATCGACTGTCGTGTACGGCCCGAGACACATATGGTGGATCTCATCAAAGACGCACAGCGAGATCGACATAGCGGTGCGGCCCGAGGGCGTGATGTCTTGGCTCGGGCCTCTTTCGCCTCACTTCAGGACCTCAGCAGCCCGATCGATACCATTGACATTGACAATATGGTGGGCAGTCGCAGTTATATCCACAGAGCTTGTAAACTTTACTCGATATCATTCTTATAATAAACCATCCGTCTAATTTGAAGACATGAAATGAGCAACAATAAGACAGATAAGGGAGCGTCTCCACCCTTCGTGGTCTGTTTCGTCGTGAATTTCATTCGTGATCGTCTAGGATTTCACGTAGGCGTCATGACATATTTTGATTTAGAGACGGGCTTTTGCTTTCAAAGCTACCGAAACGCCTCATTCTCTGCATGGTCGACAACACAGCCTTCGATGGTACTTATGGGAAAAAACTCCTTTGAAGTTGCACATGCACGATCGCCAAATTCCCGCACAACCTCTCAACCAACATTTCAACGATAACTTGTACGTGTGGTCGCACTTTAACTTGTTCAAGGGTGTGGGGAAAGCCTACCGATACGATGGGAACGACATCTCTCGCCACGAGATTCAATGTGGCTACACTCTGTTCTGTTCCTAACTGTCCCTCAACTTGCACAACGACGCAGAGATTATGCCTATTCTGAAAGGCGACCTCTGTCTGGACGTGATGATGTCATGACACCCCCAAACGCCACAGAACGCTGTAAGACGCCCTAAAACACCGTACAGGCGCGCGGACAGGGCGGGCGGGCTGGCGAACACGTCGACAGGGCGGGTGTGCAAGTGGAAAGGTCATCCCCACCACAATAAACCACCCCTGTGGAATGCGATGGGACCGTTCCAGCGACAAGGACCCTCGCCCGAAAAGGGACATGCTTTCACATGCTGTGTCGACCGTGGTAGGGGTTCGGGTGACCTAAGGGAGATCACGTCTGCGTTGTAGTATACCTTGGACGTCACAACATAAGTCCGCTCATCGGTCCTCTCAACGTACGGCTTTGTGGGATGGTGTGACGGTGTGGCCGCCATGATGGTGAGGGTGAACAAATGCAAGGCCTGATGGCTAGGTTGTAACCCCACAGTACGCCATGTCAACTCTCGTCACATCTCGTCAACGCTCGCGAGAGACGCACAAAGCATCACTGAAAGACATCACCCTATGACACCACACACGCCGTTACGGTGTGTCCGCCATGCTGCTGATAAATAGCGAAGGGGGTCACTCTTCCTGTAGTTATTGTGACCTCACACGTCAACTCTCGTCACATCTCGACCACTCTCAGGTCTACCTCGTGAACAATACTCTCCCAGACATGCTACGTGGGGGGCATTCGCGTCAATAATGTCACTCGCATTTATCTGTGTTCCTTAAAACATCAGCTTCTCTTGTGCTGTAATAGCATATACCAATCCAAATGCCCGGATGTACACAGCACCATCTATAATGTTTACCCTTCCCCTTCCCACGGCGTGATACGTCACAATTCGATCGATTCTCAAGTCGTTGTTGTAACCAACTGCCCTCACTTTGCTGATCCACGACATGATATGTCACAACCCTTCTTTAAGATAGCAAATGCCGCTTGATCACAGCGTAGCGCCATCTGTACTTGTTGTTCAACATAACTCGATCGATGTCGTTGTTGTAACGTTTCCTTTAGGACGCTAGAAGACAAGTTTACTCGACATACTGCATCATTGCATAACATGGTCTGACATCCGGCTCAGTCATTTACACTGACACTACTCTGCAATAGAATCAATTCAGTCAATTCTTTTTTAAACCGCCGACTCAAGACACACACTCTCCGTACTAGTATATAAGGCTTGCGTCCCTTTTCTCTAGGGTGCGGAGTGAACAATCAGAACCATGACCATCAGCTGCCACAGGTGACTCACATCCACTTCTTAGCGTATAGCACTTACTTATCAAGTACTATAAGGAGCACAAATCCTTCTTTATCCGACGGATTCGACGTGTGGCCGTCGGAGTGTGAAAATGTATCGCGGTCTGCTCTTGTTATATATAGTGTTGTTGTTTTTCTGTCAAGTGGGAGTCAGTTGAGGTTTAAGAGACAGTATGGCCTTTCCGAGGGGATCGGGGCGGTCCAGGGACAGAAACCATTATTACAAGGATTGTACATTGAAGCTGATGTTGTAAGGACGACAGATAAGTGCGAGTGACATTATTGACGCGATCGAACTGGAATGTGGTTTTTGGGACTTTACTAGCATGCGTCCCAAAACCTGAATGTTTCGAGATCACTGTTGTTGATAGATCAGCAGTAGATATTCTTCCAAATGGCTTGGAAATTTAAGGTGAGATTTTCCAAATTAATGAAATATCCCGACGAACCGTACTGGTATCGTTCATGCATCTACCATCGTACATTGATGATAAGGACATTATATATAAATTGAGGGATATGAATGTAACAATTTTATCTGATATTACGCGGAGGTACCACAAAGGTACGAACGTTGAAGACGGAGCAAAATTTGCTACGGTGTTACTGCCGTCTGGCATGAAATCGCTCCCATATACGATGAGATTCGAGACAGCGTCAGGCCCAAAGTATTTTCGTGTCTTACATGATGGCCAAATCAAAGTTTGCTCTGTTTGTTATTCCGATGAACATTTATGCAAACAATATCCTGATTATGTGGGCCACAAATGCAAATCCACAAGTGTGGACTAACCGAACTGACTTGTAATTGTCAGAATAGCAGTACAATTACCGAGCACAATCTGGTGGGTGTGGTCAGTAGGGCCACGAGAAAGGCGCCCCAAAATTGAGCTAGATCAGCTGGTGAGTTAACCTGATGAAACTTGCTGGAAAATGTTCAGCATAACTCCGTGTATCATGAACGGCCATAGCCAGACATTTTAAGTGGTGGGGTGTGTCCGCCAGACACCCTCGAATGCCCACACCCC
>JAVFBX010232961.1:0-10743 GCA_034783855.1 Mopalia kennerleyi | reverse complement strand
TGGGTCTAGTTATCTACAGGTAAGTTTACAGATGGAAATTCTAGGTCTAGTTAGCTACAGGTAAGTTGACAGATGGAAAGTCTGGGTCTAGTTATCTACAGGTAAGTTGACAGATGGAAAGTCTTGGTTTTAGAAATCTACAGGTGACAGATGAAAAGCTTGTATCTAAAGTGTCCGGGGATGATAGATGTCAAATCTACAGGCTGCTAAGCAGCCTGTAGATTGATTGAAAGCTCTGCTTTCATTATTTGCAAAGAACTATTCAATTTTAAAACTTTTAAACCCTGATAAAATAGAATAAAGTGTCCCATGTTTCATGTTCATCTACTTAACTCAATTGTCAGATAAAGTTTGACTCGAGAAGAAAATCAAACTCAAAAAGCAGGAGCCAAATGTTTTCTCTTTTTTTTTCATGTGACTGTTAACATTTAATTTGACTGATCAGTAAAAACTCAAAATTTCGAAATTGAATAAAATACTTAAATTTGGGTATGGCTTGTAAGAAATTAACTTATATTGATAGTTTTGGTTTCTGGCTGTTTACTGAAAAAGCTGTTCTCAGAGTTTGTTTCACTTTTCTGATTTCCCTTTGCATTGTAATGGCCTGTAGCCGTGGCTTATTGGTTAGCGTGCTTACCAATAAGTGTGCTTAATAAAGCCTACTTCGATGTACCATTCACAGGATCGAGCCCGTCTGTCGACCCTCCGTTATATGAGTGAGTCATACAATGTGACTCCAGCAATCGCGGGGGTGATTTTTTCGAGGTTTCCTTTTAGTTATCGGTTTTCAACCGTAATTATGCCAGGAACATTGTGAAGTGGACAATCCGTCGTCATATAAGTGAAATACCCTTGAGTACGACGTTAAACTCCAATCAATCAAACAAACTTTGCAGTGTTGCTGCTTGGTGGACAGCTAAGTGGATACTAGACAAATTCACCTCTCTAAAAAAGGGATTATTTATACTTTTAAAGTTGATATTTTAAAAACTTGTAGTATCGAGTATATCATTCCATTGTATTTGTTAATAGAATGCCAACTTTTCCCAGCAGTCCTATGCAGTTACTGAAATCAAAACAGAGATAAATTCAATTAAAGGTCTCCTCTTAAACAGGTAAATATTAGCTATTAATTGTTGTCTAACTTACAACTTGTTACGATTACTTGTTATATCCATGATCACAATATGTCCTTCATCTCTTTCTAAAAGACGCCCTCTGGCTAGGGGCAGTTTGTTTGAAGAGCAACAATACTGTCTTTACTTTGCACTGGAGGAAAATTAACTTTCCAACATTATGGAAATGCTTCACATCTTGGTTATGCTAGTGTCAATTATTGTTGAAATACATCGCCGTCATATAAGTGAAATACCCTTAAGCACGGTGTAAACACCAATCAATCTTTCTAGAGGCCATCTCTTTATAAAGGAGTCTAGGTTTCAAGCTAATCTCACAACAGAGGTAAACAATCATCAAGTGAAATACACTTGAATGCTGTCACATTGCTGTGTAAAACACCGGTCAATCAATCAATCTTTCTACAAGACAGAAAACTTTATCCTTTTCATGTCCTTAATGAGTTAATATTTACATATAGTATATACCTTTTCAGACGACAGTTTCCACCTACCCCTAACACAGCCCCAGTTTTGCCAGCCTGGCAGAGAACAAAGACCTCTTCTCCACCCACTATACTGGATAAACCAACAGATCTGACGATTGAACAGGTATGTTTAATGTTACCTGTTAAATGTCAACTAATATCACCACTATACTGGATAAACCAACAGATCTGATGACTGAACAGGTATGTTAGATGTTACCTGTTAAATGTCAACTAATATCACCACTATACTGGATAAACCAACAGATCTGACGACTGAAAAGGGCAGGTGTCCATCAATATCCGCACGAATGGAATGGACCTCACTGGTCCTTTACATGGACTGTTTCTCAAAATTAAACACCACAGGTTAAGACCCTCCCCATTGTTCTATCACATCACCAAAGTGCACAAAATATTAATGTTTTAACATGATGAATCAGTTATTATTATTTGACTTAATATCTTCAGATTAAGGTCTGTTCTTAGCAGTGTGTCTCTAGAAGGTTTGATTAAGTCACCACTACACCGGTCCATTAATCAGTGGAAAGAAGCAGTGAATTACAATTTTTACTCTTCAGTAACAAGCGTATTTCACTAAAAAATGTTAAAACAGACCAAAAATACTTTGGTAATAAAATCAGCTGGAATTGAGTAAGGAGCCATTGGAATATACTCTGTAGCCTACTTTTCTTTTTTCTTTCTTCTATTTGAAGGTGTCAGAAGCAGCCGTCCAAAATGACTTGGACGTAATGGAGACACCAAGCAATAATTCTTCAAATCAGCCAGAAAACGAAGGAAAAGAGGCGTCCATCCCCGGTCTGTCCATGGCTGAATCAAGCCAAGTTAGTGAAAACAAAGATGTCAAAAAGGAAACAACAGATGTAGAATATGTCAACAGCATCCCAATTCAAAATGGTTTAAAAAATAATGGTGTTTTGGCAACAGATGATTCAAACTTAGAGATTGCCCACTGATGAAAAACTGGTGTGGCCAACTAACAAGAAAAAGGCGAGATAGCTCTTCAAATCATGAACTTTGATAAATTTGGAATTTCTGATTTCTCGTAAAACGCTGTGCAATTATTTCAAATTTTAAGTTAATGAATGTGTTGGTCTTATTTGAATCCTCCAGATATATAACCAGTTATATTAAGTATAATTTGTTAAAATTATGATATGCAGAAAAAGAGATGTCTTTGAATCAACATGTTATTTTTACGGAATAGCGGGGTCATTAAAACAAATTGTCAGCACTGAGAAAAGACTAGAAACTGAATTTTAATTGGGACTTAATCAAAAATTTGATAGACCCATTAAGCCCTATTATCTTATGGGATAGGTCAAGGGTCAGATAAAACTTCATAAGAAGAAAATGTTGTTCTTTCTCATTTAAAGCTCACTATAATAATGTATTGGTGGAACCACTGGTTTGTGAATAGGCTTATGTGGTACTGTACATTTGTACTGAGGAAAATATCTTCAGTAAAAATTACTCAGAAACACAGTCAATTGCTCTCCTGCTGATTGTACGTATTAAACAATGTTTCAGAGCAGTGGGGATGGTCAGTGATAAATTTGTTACTCATATAACCGGCAGTGCCCCCTGTGTCAATGACTGACAATTGGAAGATTTGAATACATTATTATACAAGTAACAGATTTGTCTACCTTTTTTTGCCACTAGCCAATGGCTTTGTCATGGAGAAATTATCTCAGAAATTCTTGTTGAGCAGATGTTTTCCACTGTAAATGGGAAAAAGAGCAGTGTGAAGTGGATAGCCCGTTTTCATATACTTGAAATACCCTTGAGTATGACGTTCAACCCCAAGCAAACAAACATATCATATTTAGTGAAATTAACTTAACACAGCTCAACCAAAAAAAAAACTACGAACCCAGCCTCATTTTGAGGGTGAAAAAAAAAGGTTTGAAAAACTGCAATTTGTTATGTTCACTTGTCTAGCATGGATGCAGACAAGTCGCGGGATAGAGAACAGGTGCCAGTACATATACTCAAATATATACCATTGTTATACATAGGTCATGTAAGAGCTTTTTGTGATGGTGCTAATTTTAACTGGGCCTGCCTTTCTAACCACCCCTCTAGCTGAGGGGTGTCTTAACTTACCACTGGAGGAAAATTAACTTTCCAACATTACTGAAATGCTTCACATCTTGGTTGTGCTAGTGTCAATTATTGTTAGAATACACCGTCATGTAAGAGAAACACCCTTTAGCACAGCGTAAAACAGCAATCTATCAATAGATTCTGCTATAGCTATTAAGGCAAGGGTAGGTTTATTCTGGTTATAGTCAAGCTATATACTTAGCGCTGGATGAAGAATAATTCGCCATTTTAGAATTGTGCTTGTGTCAAGTTCTGTTGGAATACACCACTTCTATATGTTTGAATTACCCTTGACTTGAGCAATGTGTAAAATTTTAATCAAACATTCTCTACAGGAGATACAAATATTTTTCAAACTCTTTATCTTTAAATCAGTTTTCCACTGTTTGAAAAATATCAGTGAAATTTGGATTGAATACAGTTCAAGCCAGGCTACAGTGAAAGGGCTTTTTTCTACAAAAAAAACTTTTAAATTGTAAATGTATAAATATTGTGTAAAATAAAATGTTTGTAATAATACTAATCTTAATTTTACTATGTTTTAATAAATTTTTATATTAAAGTTTAGGTTTGTGTTTTTATGTTTTACTCAAGGGTATTTCACTTCTGACAACATACTGTCCACTTCTCACTCTGAAATAGTTTCAGCATTAAAACAGGTGTACAATACTATAGACTTAATTATATCCCTTTCAATGTTTTGACTGATGTTATTCTCTCCATATAAACTGTGGATTAAAGTGATCAACTTTAAGAATTTGGGACGGAATGGTCCTCCACGAAAAGCAAACAATAATATGTTTGAAACAAAAAAATATATTTTCTTCAGGGATTACTAGCTTGACGTTTAATGTTGTACCTAACAACATATACAGTAGCCACTGTTGAGGTATATAGTTTTGATCGGCCTTTGTGGCACCCGTCAATATAATGAAACCAGTATTTACATCTGGTTACATTTCAGTTGAGTAAATAGGGGATAGGCTATGTTTGGCTGACAAAGTTTCACAAGCAATATTTGTTTCCCCCACTTATACCTGGCTATAAAATTTGGGCTTGCAAGTAGCTGTGTATATCTGTGGACCTGTCAAAGAACAGCTTTTTGTAACGATTGTCTTTTTCTACAACTGAGAGAAGACTGACTTTACTTTCATTATTTTGGAATAACATTTTCTAAGCTTGAACAGATTCTACGTATAGTTAAAAAAAATTTGTTGGTTGAATCTCGTTCGGAAACCAAATCCCCGCCCCTTATCAGTTGTGTATCAAATCACTACCAGTAAATGCCGGTCATCTAGACTACTCAGCATTTTACAAAATAGAAGGCTAGTCAGCTGGAGTCCAGGTAGTGGACATTCAATACATGTACCTCTTGGACAGGATAGTGACACAGCTTCCAAAGCTGTAAGAATTGAATGAGTTTTGCATCTTTAAAAAATTTAACAGTATCTTTGTTATATTGGGATAACACTTTATTAGTTCAATCAATTCTAGTTCAGAAAAATCTGCAGGTTGAAACCCATCCTGGAACTGAACCCACAAAGTTTAGTACTTAATCGGCAGCAGTAAACCAATTGGCTTTCTACAAAATAGAAGGTAAAGTCAGCTGGAGTCAAAATCGTATTCTCACGAGCGTTTCTACAGTGGACAAGACTAAGACAACTCTCGTACGCCATGCCAGACCATCGCGCATTGATTTCTGCCAAATTTTGGGGCGACCTATCAGTAAATAAAAGAATTGCCCAACAAGATGGCCCGGGTGTATCTTCGAGTCAATGTCCCAATGTAGGAAGTAGAATTGACTATATTTTAGAATGCTGGAGTCTAGGCAGCAAACATTCAAAACTCCTCTGATAGGAGAGTTAAGAGTATTTTCATTATTTTGGTTATCCTGAAATAACGAAAATACTGTTAAATTTCACTACTAAACCACAAAGATCATTTGTTGCTTTCAGCTTTGAGGGCTGTGTCACCCTCCAATCACAGGGCCCCGTGGGGGAGCGGGTTGGCCAGTCCTGCAGAATACTCCCTCGGTTGCCCTGGTGTTTTCAGAGCTAAAGAGAAACAAAGCTTATCTGTTTGTACCTTTTATTTTTGTCTCCATCATATAAGTGAAATACCCTTGAGTACGACGTTAAACACCAATCAAACAAACAAACAAATAAAATCACAGGGGTAGTGAATGTCCACTACCTAAACTCCATCTGACTAAATGTCTTTTTTTGTGGAAGGCGGAGTGGTCTAGTTGGCCAGCATTTCGGTGATGAGGTTCTTGGGTTCCATCCTGCAAAAAACTCTGAACTAGAACATTTTTAAACTCAAGTGCTATCCCAAATTTAAAATACTGTTAAATTCATTGAAGACACAAAAATCATTGAAGAAAGTTTTAATTAAATGAGTGAGGAGGTGGGAAACCTTGTATTTTTGTATTGTCTCCCACTAGAAATTTTCAGGTTGAATTGCCATTTATTCATTTCTTTTGCTCTAATTTTGGCATCACTTGAATTTAATTTTGTGATGATTTTCCCCCAAGCACCCTTTTGTTTAGGCAGGAAATAGTACAAGTATGGCAACAAGTCTATTAGACGTAATGCCAATATGAAATACAAACAATTGAATACATTTGTTAATACAGATTTAATATACAATAAAGGTTTGAACATAATATTGGACAATAGAGGTACATATTTTTCAAATATATTTTACTGAAATATGAATGAAACTGCCTTTATAATAATATGACAATTTTGAGGTTAGCTTATTGTACACTTTGATTTAGTCTTAATAAATAATTGTCAGTATATTGTGTTTTCTTGTGCAAGATGTTATGATCAAAGCTATGGCTGGCAGCAGCAAGGGCTTAGACAGAGGAGTGTGCACCCATACTTTGGACACCCTGGATTTAACAATTGCCGCATTTGGACACCCTTTTATAAGAAACTTTAACATGCAGGAGTTAGGTAAACTGTAAAAATTGGACACCCAGGTACTACTTAAAAACTGAAGCAAAATGTCGATTTTGGGCAGCATACTTTTGATTTCTGGCTAGCCCCCTAGACTCCAGCATGGTTAGAACAATAGTATTTACATTAGGTATTCATGATCATAACTTCACATCTTTGGTTTGATTTAATCATTGTCTGAGTTTAAACTAAACATTTTCTGTCCCCTGAAAAGATAGATTTGAAGTCCAGAAGCCAAATGGTAAACATGCACACTACTTTTAAAAGATAGATTATTTCTCTATCTCAGTGAATACATTTTTCAGTGACATGGAATACAATGATCAGACAATGATGTCACCAACACAATGGTGTTCAAATATAATCTCAAGTCACTAAACCTGATACAAGAAGAGATCAATCCCTGAATAGTGCAACAATTTAAACCGGATTATAAGATTAATCTGTATTTAACACCACACGATCTCTAAAAAAAAATCACATGCTGATAATTAAAATGAACACAAGGAATACAAGTATTTCAACATATTTACAATTGCTTAGCTAAGCCTATTATGATTTTTTTTTTTGGTTGAAATTTTCATATAAAATAAATGTATTTCTCATGATCTAACAGTGCTTACTAGCTAAAGTCAAATTTATGTAATATGTGTTTGTGCAAGGAAGAAAATTTTACTTCTCTAAATCGGAATTCGAATTGAATATCTTGCTAGCAGGGTTAGTGCACCAGCTTTATAAAATACATTTATTCTGATGTCTGGCTTTTTTTTTCCTTTGAATGTGGTTTTGGGCTGTACCTGAAAGTTAATTCACTCATATGTGAATTGTGAAGTGGCCAAGTCAGACTAATGGTTGGGGGTAACCACTCTAGGCTCTACGCCCAACAGCTAGAGGCTTTATCATAGGATAAAATGATGCCATGATAAACAATAGACATTGAAGCATGATAGGATATTTAAATAATCATTCAACAATTTGTAAAAGTGGCTACAGTGGAGATACCTATCATGTTAGTCACACTAAGTGTCTGCCTGATTGCTAATATTATTTACAGTGATAGGGGAATCAAAGATACAAAGAATACTTCCAGTAGTTAGCAGTTAAGAACTGAAGAGAAAGTGAGTCACAATTTATGATAGCAAGACAAAGAGAGGTTGAGTAGGAAGATACAGATGATAATAAATGCGGAGGAATCACTAGTTATGCATTTCTGAGAGATTTTCTTTATCTATGATAGGCGGGGTATTTCCTCGACTGTGAACAGTTTTGTATGTAATTTTATTGTCCAATGAATGCATTTGTTTACGCTGGATGATATTCCGAGGAGAATCTGTTGGCTGGTTTCTTGAGCGGAGTGGTGACCTAGAGCCAGTGTTACCTGAGCTAACACAAATCCCCCCTGTTCTCAACCGTGGCTTAGGCAGGGCTCTTCCACTGGTCTTAGGTTTACCAACCACTGGAGTGTCAATCAAATCTGAAATACAACATAAAAGTATGTTTATTTGTTATATATTTCTAAAAATTAATCCCACTGTTCAATGTTCTAGATAAACTTGCATCTATAGACAATATATTATTATATTCATGAATAACATTGATCAAAATTAAGAACCAAACTTAACAGTCAATACTGTCTTTGTTAAAAAAAGAAGTGAGCCATAATACAGCATTTGATATGGTACCTCTGGTCGTCCTCCTATTACTCAACATATGATGGGATTATAATCAGCTTGAGAAAAAAACGGTAAATACCACTGGTCCAGGGGCTGGTTGCTCGAAGCGCTATTAAATTTAATCTGCTATTAGAGGATGTCCCACCATGGTGAAGGTCTATCTCTAATCCTGTATTAGCAATTTAATCTGGTGTAATCGGCTAATCTTTCGAGTAACTGGCCTCAGAACAATATAAGAATAACATGTTTTACCGCCTTGAGTATTTAAACTGGCAGTAGCCATACTGTAGAGTCTTTAAACTTACTTGGGTTAGTTGGAATAAGGTGTGAACCTTCACCACCAGGTGTTCTGTCTTCCGATATGGATAGTTTATTAAGACCAAGTAAATGACAGGTATCGCTGCTTGATTCAGGGCTCTCAACCCCCACAGACAGTTCGTTAAATTTATCCTCAGATAAATTAATTGCAGCTGTAATCAGATGTTTGGAAGCCTTCTTCTCAAATTTACCTGCATACCAAACACAGATATTTACCCGAGATATAAATAAATTACTTCTGGGAAATCATTATTTTACCATTAAAAGAATCACTCAACATTACCAAGTGTGAAATAATGTAATATCTTTACAGCAAAGAAGGGTCAATCAATGATTTTTAACATGGGCGATAAACTCAATATTGCAAACTAACAGAAAAACATCGATAAAATCAGTTGAATTTTTTTTTCCCATTGGTTGGTATATTATTTTTGGCAAAAGTAAAAATTTGACAGCGTTATTTTTTCTGAAAACTGACAACCCACAATGTCAAGGTACTAGAGGGCTGCCCTGCAAATGGATGTCCGGTCATGTCCCACTGCTGTCCTAATGAAACATCATTAGTACTTGAAACCACTGGATGACCATACTACTACAATGTATTTTACTTGAGAGATATGTACATGTATCAGACTGTTCAGACACCAGCATCAAACATAACTTCTAATTAAATTATGCATGGGGTGGATAATTTATTCATTGGGCATTCATCATACATCTGTCACACAGTACCTTTGAGGTGGTTATCTGTGATTGGGGTCCGTAGAATTCCAGGTGTGGGAGATCGTGGATCAAACAGGTCAGGACTTTTTTCCACTACAATTGGCGTTCTGTCAATTCCTGCAGATGGTGAGCGTGGGTCGACATAAAGCACCTGTTTACACGGGGTCAAACACACAGAATCATTCTGACTCTCCTCAAGGGACAACGGTTGATGACTTGTTCCAGCTCCCATACTCAATTAACTGAAAATAATCATTTTATTTCAGTAATAAAAAGCAGAGCATGAATAATCCATGTATTTTATGGGTATTTATATCATACAGCTTTTGTCACATCTTCTCTAGCCAAGGGTTTTATACATACAGCTACTATATTGTCACATCTTCTCTAGCCAAGGGTTTTATATCCGAGCAACTCTGCATTACAACCCTTGGCGGATAACTCAGGTATAATGGGACTCCAAGCGATCGATTGGATGCGGTTATCTACGCTGGTTGGATGTAACTGTAAACAAGTTGAGGTAACTATAACCTTGATCATTTTATCCGTCAGGTGGCGTAGCTGAAACACTCGTTGTACATCAATTATCTGCCAAAGGTTGTAATGCAGAGTTGCTCGGATTTAAACCCTTAGCTAGAGAAGATGAGGGCCGGGTTAAGAGTCGATGCAGATTTGTGTATCTCTGGTCGTCTTTCATAGCATGTAGCCTTATCTAAAGATAGAGGATTTGAGCACTCATTACCGTGTAATTTGTTTTTACACTAACCGACATATTTAAAGGTTGAACGAACAACAGCACTGGTGCGTTTAAATATTCATATTTTCTTAAAGGGAAAAACAACTGCTTTTCTACCTAAACTATTGCATATTTTCAAAGAAAACCATCTGTATTGCATTTGCAATCCAATTAGCATAGCCGTTAACCAGTTAATTCAAAAAGTGGAACTGACGTCATCTTTCCAAAACACAGTAGTTATATCATCTAGTCGTAGCTGTCCCCCATTGCCTGCACTAGTGTATGCTTTCATATAAAGCGGAAAGTGAGGGTTCCGTCACCAAGCGAAACAACAACAAACAACTGTTTGGAACTAAACACGGAATTTTTAATACCGCATGTCAGCGGAAAACAAGATAAACGTATGTGTTACTCAAAGAGCTATCTTGATATGTTTACAACAGATTAACATTGCGCTTGGATGACCAAACTTGTGTATACACCGTGTTGTTACAGATGCCTTCCAATGCATCCATAAGCGAACGGACACACTGGTGACCGACCGTGTTTTCGAACAATGACGTCAGTCTCGCCTGTTAAATTAACTAATTAACGGCT
>JAVFBX010232950.1:0-10743 GCA_034783855.1 Mopalia kennerleyi | reverse complement strand
GCGAGCTCGGTTTAAAGTGGGGGATCAAGTCCGTATCAGTAAAGTCATAGGCGTGTTTGAAAAGGCCACCCTCGGCGCCCGGTCGTGTATACGTTAGAGGACTTGAATGGTGAGGTATTGGCCGGTACGTTTTTACAAGACTGAATTACAAAACGTCACCACCCCACCCGAGGATTATTATCAGGTGGAGACGATACTGAAGACGGAAAAACGCCGTGGTAAGACCTTCCATTGGGTCAAGTGGTCGTTAGTCCCTGGACAACCCTCGATGGAGAGACCTCGTGATCGACAAGGTATGGAGCAACAACCCTGGTGAACTAAGAACCCCATTGTCAAACAACGTGTCGATGTGGTGTGCATTGGACTACCACATTATGACTGTGGGCGGGCGCTCTCAGTCTGGACGTCGTCTGGCTTACTGTCAGATAAAAAAGAGGGACTCCTCTCGAACGTGGCTACGCGGATCGATCCCACCTCACCCACCTCACCCAGCACATCCCGAGGTCACCACGACCACATCGTCCCTGACATCGTCACGGACACCCCCGTCAGAACCGGCAGCACGGCTACCCATAGCTCCGACATCACAACATCGACGAGGAGTTCAGGTCTAGCCCAAACTCCATAAACCCCAACCAGCCACCACCAACACTCCCTTAACATGGATACACGTTTTCAACAACCGTTCAAAGCGCTCATCGCTGGGGCGACGGGAGTGGCAAGTCGTTCTTTACTCGAGCTCTCCTCCAACACGCTGCCAGGTTGATTTACCCCGGATCGGATCGTGTGATGTTAAGGGGAATGACAGCCGCTCTACGACACGATGCCTTGGGTGGACTTTCACGAAGGCTTGCCTGATCGAAAGATGTTTCACCCCAGGGTCAAGGCGGTCGTGGTCGTCGACGATCTCATGGCCGAGGCCGACGAGTGTGTGGCGGCGCTCTTTACCAAGGGCAGTCATCATCGGAAAGTGAGTGTCCGATACCTCGTTCAAAACTTGTTTCAGAAGGAAAAAGACCACCGCACAATCAGCTTAAACGCACAGTATTTAGATGCCTCACAAATCAACCACATCGCCAAACAGATATACCCTGGTCATACGACCTTTGGTGCTCGACGGTCGTGTCCTACCCGAGACGCACATGGTGGATCTTATCAACGATGCCCTGCGAGAACGACGTCACAGCGCGGCCTGAGGGCGTGGGGTCTTGGCCCGGGCGTTCTAAGTGATGGATATCCAGATAGATTGGATACTTAACAGAACATGGTGGAACCCTGATCATCCCACCTTCAGCCGACCAGTGTTGGAGACACCCACACATCGTCACACGAATGGGTCGACCCACGGCTCACCAGTCCACTCAGGGACCTTCTCCCCAGTGGAAGGAGGCATGCCCGTTGGAGTGCCTTCCCTTCAGTCACCCGTTACCGACATACCGCCTTGAACACCTCATCCTCCGGTGGGGAGCCAACTGGGCAACCCCGTGAGAGTCGCTGCGGGGCGGGGTAACCGTGGTACACCCTCACAGAGCGAGGACATCTCTTCCCCACTCCATTCTTCCTTGAATAATTGTCAAAGTCGTAGTGGTCACGCTACGGTAGCCATTGGTCCTGCTCAGCTTCATACGTATGACGCTGTTCTGGTTTGTCTAGGGATTCCAAATCGGAGTGTGCTACGGCAATGTAAGCCGAATCCGTGTCCATTTCACAGTACTTCCAGTCACTGCGGTCGAAAAACTTGTCCATGGAGTCGTAGTAAAACTCCAACATGCGTTGTTTACCGTACTGGTAGACCATGCACCCGATTTGTAAGGGTAGGTTGTATTTGACGGTGAAGGTATCGTCGTCGATGACACACTTGTTTCGTTCGTTTTCGAGCCGTGGTCGCGTCGCAGATATGCTCATCGGTGTGGGTGTCCAGGTTGATGATGGTTTCACCAATGAGTTTCTTGGATGGGTCGGTATCACCTTCTTGGCGGGCTTCGGTCACATGGCCGGCAAAGGGTTTAAAGCAAGTGCTGGGTCGGTACTGCATCATCTGGTAGATTTTGGTGACAATGAGCCCGTGGTTCATGTACCAGCGAAGAAGTGGTGTCCCTAACAGAATCTTCTTACCCCACATACTCCCGATCAACATACGTCTGGGGGTGGTTAAAATACCATTCGCCTTGGCGTACGCCTTCATGTGGGGGCCGATGTCCTCTCGAGAGAAAGTGGTGTTTTAAAAGCTGGGTGGACACTCCCCGAACGTGGGTTTAAGGTTATCGGGTACGTGTAGGTCACACTCCTCAAAACCAAACGGGTCATTGGTACGGGCAGCGTCTAAAAGATGTTGCTGCGTTCGGGTCTGGTAACGGTGAAGAGGATGGGGCCGAGACTTCAAAAAGGCAACCAAGGCCGGGACACGATGACGTTCGGCTTGAAACTGACATTCCTACACATCGATATAAGCGTAGCCCAGGGCTCGGATGTAGGCTTCATTATCGACCGTTTCAGTACGTAGTTCTTTTGCTGTTTTCACCCATCTGGTGTTATAGTGAGCGTTCATCAACGTGCACTCGTGTGCATGCCAGTAACAATCTTTAAACTGAAAAAAGTAGGTTGGCCATCCACCATGACAAATCCGTCGACTGGTAAACGTCGATCGCCGACCCGCTTCTTCGTATGGTTGGTTTAGTGTCGTATGGTGATGCCTGAGAGGTGGGCTTGCCTAACCATTGATCAGCGATGTGGGTAGTAGATTGGGATAGTGTGAAGACCCCTTTGTCTGTGTGTAGTGCCCCGCGGGCATGTCTGAGGCCAGGCAGGTGAGTTATAAAGAGTTTGCATCAAAACCCACAATCTTCTGACACAGCTTCCCACCCCGTATCTTGGTGATGCTGGCTTTGTGGTGACGGCCGTAACACTATAGAATGTAGCCATTTTCCCGGCTGCCTCCATGAAGGGTTCCACGTCGAGGTTGTTATACCAGACGAGGAAATCTTTGAGGGTCGACATACCTTCCCGATCCCACACGTGTTGTAGTGCCATGTACGCCTAACTGAATAGTTCTGTATTTTTCAACATGTTGTTGAACGCCTCTCTGTGGGGTAGTCAGGTCTCCTCCAAGCGTGCTAGACTATCCACGTAGGTGTATTAAACGTCCCCTTGAGCAGCTTGCAGTCGTAGGCTTTGACCCATTGGTCGTAGCTGAAATTAGGCGACAGGTAGTTGCAGACGTTTAAAAACATAAGGATATCTGTGGCGATCGCCATGTGACTGTTGTTTTTAAATCACGTACTTCAGCGTCTGTCGCTGTGCCAGGTACACGTAACGCTTCACCATGTTGAAGTCTTACCGACCTGTGTTGAATCCTAAGACGGGGATTTGTGCCACATACTTCAATAGTTTGGTCTTCAACACAAGATCACACGGAGGTGGTTTAGGTTTAGGTTGGTCCGGTTTCTGGACTGTAATCCGGGCCTTTAGCACCACTAATACGCTCTCACATTTTAACAGTAGGTGTTGGTAACTCACAGTACTGATCTCGTTGAGGTACTCGATGAATGTTGCCATCAACGTGTAAGGGTCACCGTTGGAGACAAAACAGCGAGGGTGTTGGTAGTCCGGGACGTTAGCGTTGACACTGACGCTCATTGGTATATGACGATCGATCCATACGGTTTTACTGGTGGTAGCGTCGTTCATCTCTAAGGGTTGAAGGTAGGCTTCAAAGTCAAAACAGACCCGGTACGGGAATACAAAGCGACGTGGGGTAGCGAGATGCCTTCTTCCATGAGCTCGTCGAATATCGTAGGGGTATTGTTTTCTCGTGACGATGGAGATTACCGGAACGCTGAAAGTTCTGACCGCACTGTTAGCCCTGGTACTGGTGTGCGTAGAGCCCCCTGTCTTTCACATAGCTGAAGTGGCGTTGGTAAAGGTTGAGCGTCGTCGTGGAGGTGTGTTGACCCAGCGAGCGACGTATGCAGATCTCGTGTCGAGCCTCATCCTCGAGTCTGAGGTCGTAGACGGCGATGTTAAGGTGGAATAACGTCTCCGCACGAGCTAGGCGACTCAGGGGGACCCCACACAAGTGTTTGGCCTCCATCTCAACAGCCGCCCAATACGTCTTGAAGTACTACTGCGCCTGGGTGTCGCAGTCTCTTGGTGGTGCTCCATCGAGGTGGATGGCCAGGCATCGTAAGAAGCAGAGGTTGTCTGTGTATGGAACGTGTGAGCCGTGGGTGAGGGCGTACAGGCCTCGGTTGTCGAGTAAATAATCAGGGAAGACCGTGGTGACCGGTAGTTTGTTCACGTAGAACACGACATTCGTGACATGCTCTATAACCCACTTCGTATCTGGACTTTGACGTCGACCCAAGGTCATCGCATCGTGGGTCTTGTAGGTCGTGTTGTCCTCTAGAAGCGCTGTGAACGTCGCCCTATTCCGTATTAGATGCGGGCTGGGTAACACCCGGGCGTTGTTGATGCTAGGGTAGTAATACCTGACCTGGTTCGTTTCCCACATTATGACTGTGGGCGGGCGCTCTCAGTCTGGACGTCGTCTGGCTTACTGTCAGATAAAATAGAGGGCCTCCTCTCGAACATGGCTACGCGGATCGATCCCACCTTACCCACCTCACCCAACACATCCCGAGGTCACCACGACCACATCGTCACTGACACCCCCGTCAGAACCGGCAGCACGGCTACCCATAGCTCCGACATCACACCAACGACGAGGAGGTCAGGTCTAGCCCAAACTCCATAACCCCCAACCAGCCATCACCGACACTCCTTTAGCATGGATACACGTTTTCAACATCCGTTCAAAGCGCTCATCGCTGGGGCGACGGGAGTAGCAAGTTGTTCTTTACTCGAGCTCTCCTCCAACACGCTGCCAGGTTGATTTACCCTGCCCCAGATCGGATCGTGTGCTGTTAAGGGGAATGACAGCCCGTCTACGACACGATGCCTTGGGTGGACTTTCACGAAGGCTTGCCTGATCGAAAGATGTTTCACCCCAGGGTCAACGCGGTCGTGGTCGTCGACGATATCATGGCCGAGGCCGACGAGTGTGGCGGCGCTCTTTACCAAGGGCAGTCATCATCGGAAAGTGAGTGTCCGATACCTCGTTCAAAACTTGTTTCAGAAGGAAAAAGACCACCGCACAATCAGCTTAAACGCACAGTATTTAGATGCCTCACAAATCAACCACATCGCCAAACAGATATACCCTGGTCATACGACCTTTGGTGCTCGACGGTCGTGTCCTACCCGAGACGCACATGGTGGATCTTATCAACGATGCCCTGCGAGAACGACGTCACAGCGCGGCCTGAGGGCGTGGGGTCTTGGCCCGGGCGTTCTAAGTGATGGATATCCAGATAGATTGGATACTTAACAGAACATGGTGGAACCCTGATCATCCCACCTTCAGCCGACCAGTGTTGGAGACACCCACACATCGTCACACGAATGGGTCGACCCACGGCTCACCAGTCCACTCAGGGACCTTCTCCCCAGTGGAAGGAGGCATGCCCGTTGGAGTGCCTTCCCTTCAGTCACCCGTTACCGACATACCGCCTTGAACACCTCATCCTCCGGTGGGGAGCCAACTGGGCAACCCCGTGAGAGTCGCTGCGGGGCGGGGTAACCGTGGTACACCCTCACAGAGCGAGGACATCTCTTCCCCACTCCATTCTTCCTTGAATAATTGTCAAAGTCGTAGTGGTCACGCTACGGTAGCCATTGGTCCTGCTCAGCTTCATACGTATGACGCTGTTCTGGTTTGTCTAGGGATTCCAAATCGGAGTGTGCTACGGCAATGTAAGCCGAATCCGTGTCCATTTCACAGTACTTCCAGTCACTGCGGTCGAAAAACTTGTCCATGGAGTCGTAGTAAAACTCCAACATGCGTTGTTTACCGTACTGGTAGACCATGCACCCGATTTGTAAGGGTAGGTTGTATTTGACGGTGAAGGTATCGTCGTCGATGACACACTTGTTTCGTTCGTTTTCGAGCCGTGGTCGCGTCGCAGATATGCTCATCGGTGTGGGTGTCCAGGTTGATGATGGTTTCACCAATGAGTTTCTTGGATGGGTCGGTATCACCTTCTTGGCGGGCTTCGGTCACATGGCCGGCAAAGGGTTTAAAGCAAGTGCTGGGTCGGTACTGCATCATCTGGTAGATTTTGGTGACAATGAGCCCGTGGTTCATGTACCAGCGAAGAAGTGGTGTCCCTAACAGAATCTTCTTACCCCACATACTCCCGATCAACATACGTCTGGGGGTGGTTAAAATACCATTCGCCTTGGCGTACGCCTTCATGTGGGGGCCGATGTCCTCTCGAGAGAAAGTGGTGTTTTAAAAGCTGGGTGGACACTCCCCGAACGTGGGTTTAAGGTTATCGGGTACGTGTAGGTCACACTCCTCAAAACCAAACGGGTCATTGGTACGGGCAGCGTCTAAAAGATGTTGCTGCGTTCGGGTCTGGTAACGGTGAAGAGGATGGGGCCGAGACTTCAAAAAGGCAACCAAGGCCGGGACACGATGACGTTCGGCTTGAAACTGACATTCCTACACATCGATATAAGCGTAGCCCAGGGCTCGGATGTAGGCTTCATTATCGACCGTTTCAGTACGTAGTTCTTTTGCTGTTTTCACCCATCTGGTGTTATAGTGAGCGTTCATCAACGTGCACTCGTGTGCATGCCAGTAACAATCTTTAAACTGAAAAAAGTAGGTTGGCCATCCACCATGACAAATCCGTCGACTGGTAAACGTCGATCGCCGACCCGCTTCTTCGTATGGTTGGTTTAGTGTCGTATGGTGATGCCTGAGAGGTGGGCTTGCCTAACCATTGATCAGCGATGTGGGTAGTAGATTGGGATAGTGTGAAGACCCCTTTGTCTGTGTGTAGTGCCCCGCGGGCATGTCTGAGGCCAGGCAGGTGAGTTATAAAGAGTTTGCATCAAAACCCACAATCTTCTGACACAGCTTCCCACCCCGTATCTTGGTGATGCTGGCTTTGTGGTGACGGCCGTAACACTATAGAATGTAGCCATTTTCCCGGCTGCCTCCATGAAGGGTTCCACGTCGAGGTTGTTATACCAGACGAGGAAATCTTTGAGGGTCGACATACCTTCCCGATCCCACACGTGTTGTAGTGCCATGTACGCCTAACTGAATAGTTCTGTATTTTTCAACATGTTGTTGAACGCCTCTCTGTGGGGTAGTCAGGTCTCCTCCAAGCGTGCTAGACTATCCACGTAGGTGTATTAAACGTCCCCTTGAGCAGCTTGCAGTCGTAGGCTTTGACCCATTGGTCGTAGCTGAAATTAGGCGACAGGTAGTTGCAGACGTTTAAAAACATAAGGATATCTGTGGCGATCGCCATGTGACTGTTGTTTTTAAATCACGTACTTCAGCGTCTGTCGCTGTGCCAGGTACACGTAACGCTTCACCATGTTGAAGTCTTACCGACCTGTGTTGAATCCTAAGACGGGGATTTGTGCCACATACTTCAATAGTTTGGTCTTCAACACAAGATCACACGGAGGTGGTTTAGGTTTAGGTTGGTCCGGTTTCTGGACTGTAATCCGGGCCTTTAGCACCACTAATACGCTCTCACATTTTAACAGTAGGTGTTGGTAACTCACAGTACTGATCTCGTTGAGGTACTCGATGAATGTTGCCATCAACGTGTAAGGGTCACCGTTGGAGACAAAACAGCGAGGGTGTTGGTAGTCCGGGACGTTAGCGTTGACACTGACGCTCATTGGTATATGACGATCGATCCATACGGTTTTACTGGTGGTAGCGTCGTTCATCTCTAAGGGTTGAAGGTAGGCTTCAAAGTCAAAACAGACCCGGTACGGGAATACAAAGCGACGTGGGGTAGCGAGATGCCTTCTTCCATGAGCTCGTCGAATATCGTAGGGGTATTGTTTTCTCGTGACGATGGAGATTACCGGAACGCTGAAAGTTCTGACCGCACTGTTAGCCCTGGTACTGGTGTGCGTAGAGCCCCCTGTCTTTCACATAGCTGAAGTGGCGTTGGTAAAGGTTGAGCGTCGTCGTGGAGGTGTGTTGACCCAGCGAGCGACGTATGCAGATCTCGTGTCGAGCCTCATCCTCGAGTCTGAGGTCGTAGACGGCGATGTTAAGGTGGAATAACGTCTCCGCACGAGCTAGGCGACTCAGGGGGACCCCACACAAGTGTTTGGCCTCCATCTCAACAGCCGCCCAATACGTCTTGAAGTACTACTGCGCCTGGGTGTCGCAGTCTCTTGGTGGTGCTCCATCGAGGTGGATGGCCAGGCATCGAAAGAAGCAGAGGTTGTCTGTGTATGGAACGTGTGAGCCGTGGGTGAGAGCGTACAGGCCTCGGTTGTCGAGTAAATAATCAGGGAAGACCGTGGTGACCGGTAATTTGTTCACGTAGAACACGACATTCGTGACATGTTCTATAACCCACTTCGTATCTGGACGTTGACGTCGACCCCAGGTCATCGCATCGTGGGTCTTGTAGGTCGTGTTGTCCTCTAGAAGCGCTGTGAACGTCGCCCTGTTCCGTATTAGATGCGGGCTGGGTAACTTCCGGGCGTTGTTGATGCTAGGGTAGTAATACCTGACCTGGTTCGTTTCCCGGTGCCGCAGGATAAGTCCATAGGCGAAGTTTATTTTAAATGCTGACATCTGGTCGTAGATGGTTGTACAAAACGATCCAGACGTCTTTCTCCGTTTATACTGGTCCTGCACACGCCCCCTCGATGAAAGTGCTGACGTATACTATCCCAGTAGGATAAGGAGTATCTTGGGTTGAGTCGACTGTTGCGGTTGAGGTGTTGTTTAGGTAAAGCCAAGGAGCTCTTTCACGTGATGTATTTCAAAGCAATAGACGTGTAACTTTTTAATGAAGAATAAGATTGACTGTCAACATGTGTGTGAGGCGTCTTAAACTGTCGCAGTTTTCACCCAGATTATAATTAAAACGGTGTAGTCATGCTATGTAAGTCAGTGGTTGTTTTTCCTTTCATTCTACATGGAGTCCTTAAAACAAGCCGCCTGAGCAAAGGAGAACGTGTCGTTGGCGAACAGCGAATACTCAACCCACAGACAAGATAGCGTAGGCAGCCGGAACTTTGAGTGACGTCATAGTAACTCCAGGACGACTTAGAACGCTGCCCGCAGTCGGTCTGATGTCACCATGACGTCACAACTGTCGTCTGCTTCAATCTACATTCAACCACTACACTGTGAAAGTCAGTCCCTTGATGTCCTCGGAACTAGTGAACCATCAAAGCTGTAGCATTGTATGCCGTTTAGTTGTGTACTGTTCTCTGTTCTCTTTTTAAAATTATATTTTCAGTCATTCAATTGTCGTTTGAGGGTTGAAATAAAGATCGAACACAACAAAATGGCGCAGATAGCCGGGACTTTGAGTGGCGTCATGGTGACAACAGGGCGACAAGGATGGGTCATGAGCGAGGTCCTGGTCACAACGCTCGGCTGCTTCAGTATACACTGTGAAAGTCAGTCTAGAGGGCCTTCAAAGTCTATAAAAGGGTCTATAAAGAATCGTCTATTCTCTTTTTAGCTTAAGTCATTTGTTTGTCGTTTGAGGGTTGGAATAAACGTCGAACAGACAACAGAATGGCGCAGGCCCTTTAGCGTATCACATGACACGGTCAAGGGGGATTACTAAGTCAGCAGGAAGACACAGCATGGCTGTTGAGTTCAGTTGTGTACTTGGTGACCTGAGGTTATGGTGTGCACATCGGAGCAGTTGACATCGGTGCTAACTGGTTAGAGCCGGTTGACATTATGGTCAGCGTTCGCTTCACGGCTGTAAAAGGGAGGAACTTTGACTAGTTGGGTTTCATTCCAGACCTAACTCCCTTGCTGCCATAACCAACCTGTCTACTTATCTACCCACGATGTTCTCTTGCGATACCTGCGGGGTTGTATTTGCCCAGAGGTGTAGTTTACTACGCCATCGAAGAGAACAGCACCATAACTCGCTACGAGACGACGGAGGACGAGATGACGGAGGTCAAGCTGGTGGTGGACTAGACGACGGAGGACGAGCTGGTGGTGGACGAGACGACGCTGGACGAGCTGACGGGGATCGAGATGGGGAAGCCCGAAGAGGAGCGATCAACCCACGACGCTTTGGGTATAGTGATTGTTGTCGGGTGTTTACCTGGTCTTCAGATTTAAAACGACATTTGCGCGTGAGCCATAAAAATACCCAGGGAACTACCCAGAGGGACACTCCGATGAACCCCCAGAGGAACGCACAGAGAGAGGTCCAGAGGGATATCGAGCTGATGGAGCCCCCTAGAAAGGGGCGCTGTATCTTACTACAAGAGGATGGTCATTGGATGGTAGCGACCCCATTACCACCACCCACGAACCACTTTAACCACCTAAAATCTCTACCCCCGACCAACACCAGCCCTATGAAGAGGTGGTGGAGGTACCGCACCAACCCTTGCAGCAGCCAGCCACACCGTCGGAGTCATTACCCTCGGTCTCAACGTTGCTCATTGCAGATGGGAGAAAACCACCCCTCGAAGTCTTACCTGGGGCAGCTGACGTCGCTGTCGTATTTTCGATCCAACAAATTTCTCACATGTCCGCGCTGACTGTATATACAGTGTGTATCAAAAAAAGGTCATCCGAATTCGGAGGGATGCTGTGTCAAGTTTATTCATTTTGACAATTTGCGTTAGGTTTACAATTTCATATGAACC
>JAVFBX010232939.1:0-10744 GCA_034783855.1 Mopalia kennerleyi | reverse complement strand
TTCCGATCGAGTTACAGCAAGGCATAGTACTGTGTAAGTCTCGTCTTACACATACTGTCCCTTGCGTAGGAAGATGGGCTTACATATGCATGACTGGTACGCCACTGGTTGATTCTCCTTTCAATCTGTGAAAAGTTAAGAAAGCATTGCTACTTTGTCCTTAGCCAGATTAAAGTGTCCATTTTTGTACAACACTATCTCAGAAAACTATATTTGCATAACTGATTTTCATCACAAAATGGCTAAGGCAGATCTATACCTTCTTGTATACATAACAAAGGAAATTTTACATCTGTCTTAAAAATAGTGATTTTTTCTACATTTAAATGAAGCCGTTAACTTTTTCTTAAGTCTCACATTGTTGTAAAAATGATGACAATTTGAGGTCTATCTCAACTCATTAAATGTATGTTTTTTTTCAGTATTTTTTAATTGAAGATGTTGTAGTGGGTGTTTGGAGAATGCTTTTTGTTGATCTCACAACTAAGGGGCGACGCACAAGAGTCGATCTGTGTGTGTCCCTATTGCGTCTGCTATATATTTGCCCTATAGATGTTATTGTTTTTTGCCCGTGACATCAGCAGTTCAGCTTACATGCTATCATTTAAATTGAATTATACCTCAAGTACATGCGTAAAACCTCAAACGAAAAATGTTAGGTTCAATTAAATCTTTGTACCAGATTATAGATATATGCCCCGAATGTGGGCAATTTTGTATACACCTATGTATTTTGTAATAACTGTTAAAGAAAAATGAGCATGGCTCAGAAACCTGTTAAAAATCATTCTCAGCTTAATTTACTTTACCATTGTTAGTAGCCTACTAGTATTTCTAAATGTATAATTGTTGTAAGCTATAGGCCTATACACAGCAAAGAGTATTCAATGCTGAAACTCCTATCCAAAACAGATCTCTTAGTATTTTAGGTCAATGTAGTGTATATATATATATCTTTGTCCACTTCTTTGTATTATATTCATTTTTGTCACTTATGCCTCATTTCTTTCTCTGACATAGTTCATGTATTAAATTGATTGATTTGTTGCTTAGTGATATTGGTTGATCAATGTTTCAGTATCAGCATTAAGTACATTAAGCTTATCTTTGCACATGTATTTGTGGCAGACATTTATTAAATTGAGCTGGGTAGTAGTTGTTACAGATTAGAAACCAAAACCTGGAATGTAGTTGTGTTTATAAGCTTCGATAAGCGTGAATGAGAATTTATGTTTTCTTAAAAAGCTCAAGAACTAACTACAATTGCTTCACATGATGTGCACCTGGCCCTGAATGACCATTCTCACATGGAACCCGTAAATGTCAGTAGATCGGCAGCTGTACAGACCCTGGTCCTTTATTGGAACCAAGCAAGGATTACGGTATGCTGACCCAGGTTTGACCCACTTGATCCCATATAAAATACAAGGGCCCCAAAGGAATTGTTTTAAATGCAAGTCTATATTGTTAGGCCATATGAGGCCCATATAAGGCGCTTCTGTGATGCCCACGCTATATTGCTAACTAGGTATGATTGTTACAAAATGATGCCGGCGGTGAATATAACCGTACCTCTCTCAAAATACCTCTGATGATTGCGGCTGCCAGCCTCTTCATTTCCAGTGCTGTCGCTTAAGATATTGCTGGATCCCTTGATCGATTTTCAGAACACCTGCTGTATTTCGTCTATTATACAGAAGAGTATAAATCTGAACCATCAATATGTATATAGTTGTCGAAAGCTTGAATACTCAGGATTACATATTTATGAATGTTGTGAAAATCCAATTATTATTTCTAAAAATAATGCAAAATTTGTAAATGTCTACAGGAAAAAATAGACTGAATTTTTCAAGTTTTATATCTCGGAGTGCAATAACGATAAGACTCAATAGACTATAGTTGACATAGTAGAATAGTCTTTGAACTAGTAAACGGTGCCTCATTTTTTTTAAATTTGGATTAGATTGATCACAGTTGATTTTTTTGTCTATCCTACCTTCAAAAGTCTTGTAAAAATGTAAAATCCAACTTTCAGAAAACATTTTTTAAAATCAAGGACGAACTTATAGAAAATGAGACACCGTTTACTAGATCGCATCGTGTTCTTTACAATGCTACAAATTTGATTTGTTTGTTTGTTTGTTTGATTGGTGTTTAATGTCGTACTCAAGGGTATTTCACTTATATGACGACGGAGACAAAAATAAAACGTACAAACAGATTACCTTCCTGTTTCCCTTTAGTTCTGAGAACACCAGGACAACGGAAAGCTCCTCTTTTCTCGCCTCTTACGATCGACCGAAGTAGCCGAGGGAGTATTCTGCAGGACTGGCCAACCCGCTCCCCCACGGGGCTACAAATTTGAAGTCTATGCCATGAATAGTTTTCTAGAAATGCGCCATGGAAAATGAAATGTCGGCTTAAAACTGAAGTGCCAGAAATAGACAATTAAAGTTTTGCGACTTGAATACTTGGTCAAGGCCGGGGAAGGCTTAAATTGAACAGTTTGTAAATGGAATTTCGATTTATGTTTTTCACCGACATATTGTTTGAATACCTAACTTTTAATCTTAGCGATAAAAAAAATTGGTTAATTTTGAGCCCATGGTGTCCAGCAAGACTTTAAATGCTATTACACTATTAACTTCGCTCCAGAGGTCTTCCTTGCCTTTGGAATCAAGCGAAGCTACCATATTTCTGCACTTCTAAGTTATAGACCTAATCTTCTAGTATATACAAATTGTATGTCCATTCAACTAACTGGATTTAAACCACTTTATGGCTACCTTGAACACGTGTGGGTTAGATCGACCCATAAAACGACCACTTCACGTCCATTTCGCACCAAGATCAAGTAATTCTCAGCAGTATAGGCCTCCCCAATTGCAACTGGCTTTTATTATATTTACTATCGAGGAATCGCCCGTCGCGGAATGTCAGTGCTAACTACTTAATTGTTGTTTCACGTGAGATCTTGGTTATCATTCTATAACATATAAACTCACTCTGTATTCACCTCTGTGTGGCCGGAGCTCGGTATACTAGCTTCTCTTTTGTTTCACGTGAGATCTTGGTTATCATTCTCTACCAACACTCACTCCACGTTCACCTTTATTTGGGCTCAGTGCTAACTACTCTTTTGTTTTACATGAGATATTGGTTATTATTCTCTACCATAGAATCACTCCACGTTCACCTTTATTTGGGCTCAGTGCTAGCTACTCTTTTGTTTTACGTAAGATATTGGTTATCATTCTTTACCATATATTCACTCTACGTTCAATTTTGTTTAGGGTTCAGTGCTTGCTAGTGTTTTGTTTCACGTGACAACTTGGTTATCATTGTTTACCATAGACTCACTCTATATTCATCTCTGTGTGGGGCTCAGTGCTAGTGACTCTTTTGTTTCAAGTACCTGTAAGATCTTGGTTATCAGTCTTGACCATAGACTCACTCTGTATTTACCGCTGTTTGGGGCTCGGCGTTCCTAACAAGAAACATATTTACTTTTCATTTCCATAACGATGGACTCAAATTGAGAACTTCACTGAGATAGTATACACAGATTTAGTTCCAGATGTGGGTGGGCAACATGTAGGCCTGTTTGTGTGTAAGAGTTTTCGTCATTTGACCCCGAATTTGTAAGCAATTCAATCATTGATAAATGCCCACAATTTGCTATTCATCATGTACTTCCGGAAATAATACACACGTCTTGCAAGTGAATTGTTTCAATAAACGATATGTCAACAATTGTTTTTTTGCTGAATCGTTAATATTGTAAATTATAAATTTTGATGAGTGTAACACTAAAACAGTATATACTGTTAGATTTAACCCATTGGTAAGTGGTTAACGTGTCCGCCTACTGATTCCGTCTTCACAGGTTCGAGTCCGTCTGGTAACGTCAGGTAGATGGTATAGAGAGAGAGTCACACTATCTGGTCCCAGTAAGCGCGGGGCTGGTATATGGGATAAAGAGAGAGTCACACTATCTGGTCCCATTAATCGCGGGCTGGTATATGGGATAAAGAGAGAGTCACACTATCTGGTCCCATTAATCGTGGGGCTGGTATATGGGTTAAAGAAAAAGTCACACTATCTTGTTCCAGTAATCGCGGGGCTGGTATATGGGATAAAGAAAGAGTCACACTATCTGGTCCCATTAATCGCGGGGCTGGTATATGGGATAAAGGAAGAGTCACACTATCTGGTCCCATTAAGCGCGGGGCTGGTACACCAGGCTAAAGAGAAAGTCACACTATCTGGTAGAGTAATCGCGGGGCTGGTATATGGGATAAAGAGAGAGTCACACTATCTGGTTCCAGTAATCGCGGGGCTGGTAAATGGGATAAAGAAAGAGTCACACTATCTGGTCCCATTAATCGCGGGGCTGGTATATGGGATAAAGAAAGAGTCACACTATCTGGTTCCAGTAATCGCGGGGCTGGTATATGGGGTAAAGAAAGAGTCACGCTATCTGGTCCCATTAATCGCGGGGCTGGTATTTGGGATAAAGAAAGAGTCACACTATCTGGTCCCATTAAGCGCGGGGCTGGTATATGGGGTAAAGAGAAAGTCACACTATCTGGTCCCATTAATCGCGGGGTTGGTATATGGGATAAAGAAAGAGTCACACTATCTGGTTCCAGTAATCGCGGGGTTGGTATATGGGATAAAGAAAGAGTCACACTATCTGGTTCCAGTAATCGCGGGGCTGGTATATGGGATAATGAGAGAGTCACACTATCTGGTTTCAGTAATCGCGGGACTGGTAGCCTATATGGGATCAAGAAAGAGTCACACTATCTAGTTCCAGTAATCCCGGGGCTGGTATATGTGATAAAGAGAAAGTCACACTATCTGGTTCCAGTAATCGCGGTGCTGGTATATGGGATAAAGAAAGAGTCACACTATCTGGTTCCAGTAATCGCGGAGCTGGTATATGGGATAAAGAGAGAGTCACACTATCTGGTCCCATAATCGCGGGGTTGATATGTGGGTAACGAGATAGTCACACGATGTGGTTCTATCAATCGCAGGGCTGGTATATGGGATAAAGAAAGAGTCACACTATCTGGTCCCATTAATTGCGGGGCTGGTATATGGGATAAAGAAAGAGTCACACTAACTGGTTCCAGTAATCGCGGGGATGGTATATGGGATAATGAGAGAGTCACAATAACTGGTCCAGTAATCGCGGGGATGGTATATGGGATAAAGAGAGAGTCACACTATATGGTTCCATTAATCGCGGGGTTGATATGTGGGTAACGAGGTAGTCACACGATGTGGTTCTATCAATCGCAGGGCTGGTATATGGGATAAAGAGAGAGTCACACTATCTGGTTCCAGTTATCGCGGTGCTGGTATATGAGATAATGAGAGAGTCACACGATGTGGATCCAGTAATCGCGGGGTTGATATATGGGATAAAGAGAGGGTCACACTATCTGGTTCCAGCAATCGTGGGACTGGATAATGAGATAGTCACATGATGTGGTTCCAGTAATCGCGGGGCTGGTATACGAGATAATGAGATAGTCACACGATGTGGTTCCCGTAATCGAGAGGATGGTATATGAGATAATGAGATAGTCACATGATGTGGTTCCGGTAATCGCGGGGTTGATATATGGGATAAAGAGAGGGTCACACCATCTGGTTCCAGCAATCGTGGGACTGGAAAATGAGATAATGAGATAGTCACACAATGTGGTTCCAGTAATCGCGGGACAGGTAAATGAAATAATAAGATAGTCATACAATCCGGTTTCAGTAATCGCGGGGCTGGTATATGGGATAACGAGAGAGTCAAACTATCTGGTTCTAGTAATCACGGGGTTGGTATGTGGGATAACGAGAGTTTCACACGATGTGGTTCCAGTCATCGCGGGGCTTGTATATGGGATAAAGAGGGTCACACGATGTGGTTCCAATAATCACGGGGTTGTTATGTGGGATAACGAGAGAGTCACACGATATGGTTCCAGTTATCGCGGAGCTGGTATGTGGGATAATGAGAGAGTCACATGATGTGGTTCCAGTAATCGCGGGACTGGTAAATGAAATAAGAAGATAGTCACACTATATGGTTCCAGTACTCGCAGGGCTGGTATATGAGATAATGAGATAGTCACACAATATGGTTCCAGTTATCGCGGGGCTGGTATATAAAGAGAGAGTCAAATTATCTGGTTCCAGTAATCGCGGGGCTGGTATATGGGATAATGAGAGAGTCACACGATGTGGTTCCAGTAATCGCGGAGCTGGTGTTTATAATGAGAGAGTGACGCTATATATGCTTCCAGTAACTGGATATACTTCCAGTAACTGGATATGGTTCCAGTAATCTCGGGAAAGGTATATATAAGGATAGAGTCACACTATTTTGTTCCATTAATTGCGGGGTTGGTTTATGAGATAATGAGAGAGTCACACTATCTGCATGGTTCCAATAAATCATAATAAAGGACAAATACATGAAAATATGCTGGGTTTTTTTTGTTATGAATTCCCAAGGATATTTAATGATTAAAAAATTGCAAAAAGTATAATTACCTGTGGATAATTTCTCATTTTGTTAAATTCCAGTTATGTTCAATGATTCATTTAAACAAGCATAGATGCATCATTATGCATTATCTTTAAACACCTATGATATACTAATTACTAAACAAACATAATTGTCATATTGTGAGTAATAACACGAACACGTATATCTCTCCGCCGCAAGGCAACTTTTGTCCTTTAACCTTTCATAATTGTCTTTGTATACGTATAGGCCGATCATTTTGGTCTAACAACTTCTTCTCAGCCTCTTATTTATCCACACCCTATGACTATAAAATTACTTGATAGGTTGGAAGTAGACAAACAACGCGTGGGGGAAGATTGGCCACAATCATACATATTTAAAAAGTGGGGCTAATTATATATCGTGACACATGCAATGTATTTCTTTGTTTTGTGTCCACCTCCATTTCTGCTGTATAATGTGAATCTAGAACCGTCCTTTTAATAGACAACAGTGTGACTAGTGACAACTACGTCTATTATCCTGAAATCTAACAGCATACAGCACTTGCGGTAATTCAACACTTTAATTATTCTAATGTCCTATAAATAACTTTCAATAGAATCCAGTGACGAAAGTCATATAATCCCTATGACTGCTCATTAGAAGAGCACGAGCTGTATCACAGTTTATTTTGTATATAACACTGATGTCACATTTACATCCTGCTTTTTTTAGTTCATTATATATTTATGATTAAAGTCGTAATTAAGTTTATCGGTGTCGTCAAACTTGACTGTCGTAAAACGATCGCTGTTTTTGAGTTTATATAATATTCTTGCCGGAGCCTTTCGTATATTTCCAGTTAAATGTCCAGTTTGTTTATTATTGTTTGAGCCGGATAGGCCGGCCAATATCCTTTTACCAGTAGGAAATAGTGGGGGAATACAGCCACCTTGAGGAAACCCCCTTCTTTTAGTTTTAATAAGAGCTCTGAAACCAGTACCGATTTATAGAGAAGTCACCAAAAAAGCTTTGCTGGTCTTGACGACAGGGGCGAAACACCT
The DNA here is from genome assembly GCA_034783855.1 of Mopalia kennerleyi. Classification (NCBI taxonomy): domain Eukaryota; kingdom Metazoa; phylum Mollusca; class Polyplacophora; order Chitonida; family Mopaliidae; genus Mopalia; species Mopalia kennerleyi. Next base: position 3,157 of record JAVFBX010232939.1, on the reverse strand, counting down.
CCCATTCCTATACACCGTGGGACAGGGAACTGGGTTGGTCAGTTGGCTGTGTGAGGTTCTCCAGTACGTCTCGATTACCAGTCATAATTATAAACGCACAGTTCTAGATAACCTTGTTTACTGTGTTAATTGGAAGCAAGTTTGGCGAATTAATTAATTAGCTCCCATCTCATATTTAACCAACATACATGTATATACATGTACATCTGTACGCTATTATACATGCCAATTCGTCACCTTCCCACCTCCGCACACGTCAAATTTTTTAAAGATAAATCACGGGGGGAGAACAGTTATTATTTGAAAGCAATGATTCTGGTACTTTTCTAAATAATCTCTAAGAAGAAATTTTTTCCATTTGGTTATTACTCCACAAATGGATCCATCGAATGTTTATCTTAATTACCATGAAGACACCATACCTTTCGTCGCCATGAAAACTACAACTTTGTCAATTTATAGAACTGACCCAATATATGTTAATCTGGAGTTGCTCTCCAGTTGCTATAGGAACCAGAACACACCTCGAGACAAGTAAATAAATTTAATTATGAAAGTATAATTATGAAGAGGTGATTCAAACGAATTTACTTTATACCATGTTGTGAGCATATTCAATTGGCATTGGATATATCCGCCAAACAAAAAAATAGTAGGCCTATACGAATTTAGGAAAAAACCATTTATAATGTATCTTTGATACTAAAAAAGAAGCGTAATATTCATGGTCTTGAACGATTAATCTTTCAACAGTTGGTAAAAGTTATAAAATAGGTGTCCGCAAGAAACATTCAGACGTTTTAGTAATCAATCATATAGTCAGATTTAAACTAATTAGACTAAAAATTCATTATAACTATTATGTTGAGAAAGTTTGAACGTGATTATAATAAAAATATGATGGATAAGACAATTTAAGTTTTCATAAAGGCATAAAGAAAATGAAGATATAATCATTATATGTTTTTTTTGGTGATATATCATTACCACTGTATCTCTATTCTACTTTTATTTTTATTTATCGAACACCCTTTTCTAATATTAATATGTTGACATTGAAAAGGACGGAGACGAGACAGGTATGGTTGAGGACCAGGAGCAATTTAGTTGGTGATCGAAGCCCTATAGTTTTCCTGTGTACACGTTGTCGATGGACTTTTGTTACCGGTGGGCGGTGGGCCTATAGGCGTAGTCGCATGTAGTTGGCCTAATTACGGTTAAGGTCGAAAACTATCTCCGACCATCATTCTCGTGGTCAATTACTTTCCGACCGTCAGTTTGGTCGACACACCATATGATTCTAACAGAGTAATCCACCAGCCGACCAACCAACCAACCAAAATTCATCACTCAACCAACCAGCCAACCAAAATTCATCACTCAACCAACCAACCAATCAAAATTCATCACTCAACCAACCAACCAACCAAAATTCATCACTCAACCAACCAACCAACCAAAATTCATCACTCAACCAACCAAAATTCATCACTCAACCAACCAAAATTCATCATTCAACCAACTCACTAATATCATTCAATCAATCGATCCATGAATCGATCAACCAATCAATCAACCGAGTAATAAACCATCGTAAAAAAACAAATCAATCAATCAAAACAAAGCAAATAAAAAATGAATAAATAAATAACAAATTCAAAACAATAAATAGGATAAGCTTTGACCATTAAATGTATCATTTAATGTCAAGTGTACAAACATTTCCATTTACGAATAATAAAATGGGCGAGGGGTGGGGTACCCCTGCATGTATATTGTCTCAAAATGTCCAGTCACGATTTGTGTTTCATTGTAGCTTTATATTTAAAAAACTCGTAGCCCAAGGCTGTTAATACAAGTTAAAAGTCTATCACCTAAACACGAAATGGCTCATGACTTCATTCGTTTGCATCAGTCATCTAAACAATATATTTTTTCCTGGAATGTACACACACCCACCGCCCCCAGTTGAATCAGTGGAAATCTCTATAAATATGGCTGAGGTAAAACATGCCAACCAAAGGCGAAGTGTCAAGCCACATTAGCATATGGTATAACCCCACTGTATACTGTGTAACGATCTAGAGGCTAATAATTACAGCAAAAGTTGGTAGCAATTATATAAAATATAGTTCAAGTGGCGATTATTAAACTAGTTATCAGCTTCCGTACAGCCTGGCGAAAAGAAGTCAATTCACTCAAAGAATTAGGTAAGCCTGTTTTGTCCCACAACATAAATACGCTATTAGTATATAGGTGTTGCCAGAATGACCAACTTTTACATGTATAATATTATTTACATACTTTCATGATTTCTATTTTACGTCCGCGGTTTTTGTTCTTTTATAAAAAAAAGCTGATTTTTTTTTTATCTCTAATTTGTAGTTTGAAAATTGTTTGGCCATCTGCTTTTTTAACGGCAACATGGATTTACGCTCTGCCCTGACGATAAATGTTCAAAGGACAATGCTGCAAAAAAAGGTTAACTTGTGTGAAAGACTCTTCTCTCACGTGACAAGTGTTTGAATGCCACAGGGCTATTGTCGTCAGTGTAGAGGGCGGTTGACCGCATAGGTTTCTCTAGTCATGTTATGTCCGGTGTTTCTCTTGTATATTGTCTTTGTTTTTTGCCAGTGGTGTCGAGGATGGTTTCCTTCGTCCATTGGGCTGACACGCCGTCAAGTGAGGTGTAAAACCCCAATCAAACAAATCAAACAAAATCATCGACACTAATATCCTGGAGTCCATGTCTAATGTCACGTCGATTCTTCACTATGAACGCTCACTTCAATACGTTGTTAAATACAGTGACAAGCAGAATTTGTTGATAAAGCCTAAATCCGGGAGACAACATTAACGAGTTCAAGAGAAAACAAACCTGGAACTATAGGAACCTCAGACTAAAACATTGTCTTCGTCAAATCTGCCAGCTTTTATGACGCTCCACTCCTCCTCGTGTCTTCAGTCTGCTCCCAGACTGAGTGAGTCATCCCATCAGCCCCGAGACAACTTCCAGATTTGGGTGGGGGCTTACACGTTAATATTTGTCGCTTTAATACCGAGGGTGTTTACCCTATATGCAGTCTAATTAAAATCATATCTCAAAAACGCTCCCCGTGTTTTGTTTGTCGCTTATATTGAGGTCTAACGCAATCAC
>JAVFBX010232938.1:0-20341 GCA_034783855.1 Mopalia kennerleyi | reverse complement strand
ACAGGAAGCTGATCTGTTTGTACGTTTTATTTTTGTCTCCGTCGTCATATAAGTGAAATATCCTTGAGTACGACGTTGAACACCAATCAAACAAACAAACAAACAAACAATATTTACACTTGGCTTTTAGCTTCCTGTAACTTTAACGAAAAAAGGTGTATAGTTTTATTAATTTATTTTATTTATTTATTTCCAATAAAATGTAGTCATTGTAACTTGTTAATGTTAATGTGTTAATGTTATTTATTTATAATACATGGACACAATTCATTTAATTTGGGTAGTTTTCGTTTCTGGTCTTTGTATGATTGCATGTTTAGATGTTAAACACCAAAAAATGTGTTTATTGCGTTTAAACCCTAAACGTTTGATTTACTGTAGGGTTTTTTTTTTAGACTATATGACGTTATATCCCAATAACAAACACATCGTTTTATACTTTTAAGTGAAAATACTAGTTTATATTTAAACTTATATTTGCGCTTTTATATTTCGGTGGTCAATGTTGAATGTTGTATATGAACATGGTGTTTGTAGATTATTTTGAAAAATTATTATCAAGCCAGCGCCAGCCATGGCGTCGCTATATGTAAAGAGACAGAACCTCTTTTCTCACAGTGGATGTCCTGTTATACACAGAATTGTCAAACACTTACATCTGGCGTAGCCTTCTGTTGTGTCCAGCAATAACGCATGTAAATTAATGATGAAAGGCTATATTTTATGTACACACGTGCGCAACTGACAGAAAAACTGAAACCACATACCAATACCGGAACTGACTTTAACGGGGAAGGAATAAGCTGTTTCGCCGTTCGACATAACGTATCTATCTCTTCTTTGTACACCATTGATTGGAGTTTTTACGCCGCATCCAATTTGACCAGAGCCGTTGGAACCCCAAGCAATGATCTGATGAAGAAAAGTAAACATTAAGCACACAAACGAGCGTAAGACCACTGGTAATGCTAGAAACCAGGATCATTTCAATTCATAAGAGTAACCTTCAATACCGCGTATAGCCATAACAAATATTAGTCATTATTACAAAGGCAAACAGGAAAGCTAAATGAGAGTTGTTAATCATTTGTGGATCCTTCGAGTATCCGTTAAATGCACAATAACTCACCCACGGATATACCATGAACCACCCTTGTTTTAATTCGAAACTCTTTACATAGCTACGATTTGTTCTTGCTCGCTTTTGTTCTTGGTCTGTAATTTTTGCAATTTTCACCAAATTGCCAATCGCCGCCGCATATGCAACAAGAAAATTTTGTAATATGAGGTTGATTCTGATTTACCGTATTCCCATGGGCCCGCGGCCGTGGATTAGTGGCTGCATGTGCGATTCTTAATCCTACTCCAATAAACCGTCTGTCGACCATCAGGTATATGAGTGAGTCACACGATGTGGCTCCAGCAATCATGGGGGTTTCTCTCAGTTTTCCACCATAACAAGGCAAGAAGCAGGGTGAGGTGGACTATCCGTCGTCATATATAAAGTAAAATACTCTTGAGAACGACATTAAACCCCAAATCAAACACAGTTACAAACACACAGCATTCCCTTTGCCGTAGTTTATATAAGCCTGGTACTGTGTATACAGTTCTGTCAACTTTATCCGTTACTTTGTTTGTAAGTTTCCGCGGCTCCTTTCGTAAGAAGTGCGACATGTCGTAACTTGTGGTAAGATAATTGTATAACATGGAAACAGAGTCATTCAAAACTCGTCATTGAGTGCGCGGAATGTCATAATATACAATAGAATAATTTTGTTCTGGTGACTGTAATGGTTGAATGGGAATGTTTTCTTTGGGGTATCCAACATCCACATTCTGGTCACATTACTCAAATAAGTACACATGAATCAATCAATCGTAAGCACATGTTGTTCGCTCTCCAGGACATTATGTAACAAGCGCAGAGACGCAAGTTTGTCTAACGTTAGAATCGGAGCAAATACATTTCTGCCTCGAGTTATTGGCACGCATAGTCATTGGACATCATGTACGATTGGATAGAAGAAGGATCTGAAAGACAGCATTCCGACTGTTGACGACACATACTTTATACATCCGGAGATCTATACTAGAACAATTTGTAGATTGTTTTAATTTAATATAATTGTAATTTAATTGTTAAACAAATAAGTATCTACTTCAAACCACTATTCGCCTGAGAAAATAGTCCGAAAGTCAGTAACAGATTCTATCTAAATTTTATCAGTAGCCTCCGATCTCTCATTCATAAATGAAGGACAATAGGCCCATCCATTATCCGTGCATAATCTCACAATTATACCACTGTAGACATTGCCGAATTTCCCTAAGACCATATTATCATAAAGGTGTATGTTATTTACATCAACGGATGGGCTGAAAGAAAATATTAAAGCTTTGGCCAATGACTTAGCCTAACTAAAATAATGACGGTGCATATAGCCCCACATAACATAGTAACAAAGAAACCAAACAACCTCTCCTCTATCGCTAAGTGCCATAGAATGACAATCGCCACATGCAATCTGGATGATTTTCTTCTCCTCAAGGCTGGTGGTCACCTGACTCAGGGTTAAACCATTACCAATAGACCCTCCAGTCAATCCTAGCTGATTATTAGTATTTTTTCCCCAGCTGAGTACAGTACCACCTTATAAACAAACAAGATGATTTTTTTAAAAGTCTGTGCTAATTAAGTTGTAAACTGGTTAATAAGAAAACAGATTTGTTGTGTGTTTTAGAAAAAAATATTTAACAGTATTTTCATTATTTTGGAATAACACGTTCTTAATTGGAACAAATCTCAGGTCTTGCAGGTTTAAACCTGTTACAGGATTCGAATCCATGGCCATCATAGTTGAGCACAGGATCGCCAGCAGTAAGAGCTCAGCCACATAAACCAATTACTAACTCGGCCTTCTTCAAAATAGAAGGTTTAATAGTTAGTTGGTATCTAGGTAGCGGACATTCGCCTCCCCTCTGACAGAAGAATGGCAAAACTCTGAAAGCTGAAACCTTTACTGATTTTTAAAAGTATTATCAATATTTGGGAACTTTCTCTTATTCGAGAGGGTAGTGATCTGTTACCTGGAGCCCAGCTGACTTACCTTGGCATTCGCCAGCGTGGCTGACTTGTCTTAATAGACTGTATTTACTGATGACGATTCGGTGTTTAACTTGCAGGGGTCGTGGGTTCGATTCCTGGACGGGTTTCAACCCGCAGATTGTTTAAACTAGAATGTGTTCAAATTAAAAATATGTATTCCCAAAATAACGACAATAGTGCTAGTTATTAGGAGAATGCACATAAATAATGACAGTCAGGAGTTAAAATTCCCTGTGATGTTCTATATATGGCACTAATTGGAGATTAACTAGGGGACTGGCACGCGTAGATGTGTGCTCAATAGCAGTCACAACCTTGTACAAAAATACACACATTATTCTCGATTAGGAGGCTTTCTCCCCCCAAAACAAACTTACTTGCAGTGACGGCGAGCACATGGGGGCCATTTCCAAATGCTATACTCCCAATTTGTTTTTTGCTTAGTGATTCAATTTTTCGAGGCTCTTGACTGCTGAGCTCATCACCTAAAACATGACAAAAAATGCTGTGCCGAATAAAATGTTTTTCTTTTTAATAGAAACAGTTATTTTACTCACAATGATAGCCACACAAATAAGCGTCATTGAACTGAAGATTGAAAGAAACGATCGAATCGGCTGTAGATGTGAGATATCCCCAGGATTCACCTGACAGATGAGTAACATTTCAGAGTGTGTAGGAATCCCCAGGATTCACCAAACAGATGAGTAACATTTCAGAGTGTGTAGGAATCCCCAGGATTCACGTATAGATGAGCAACAGTTCAGAGTGTGTAGGAATCCCTGGATTCACCAGACAGATGAGTAACATTTCAGAGAGTGTAGGAATCCGGAGGATTCACCAGATAGATGAGTAACATTTTAGAGTGTGTAGGAATTCCCAGGACTCACCAGACAGACGAGTAACATTTCAGAGTGTGTAGGAATCCCCAGGATTCACCTATAGATGAGCAACAGTTCAGTGTGTAGGAATCCCTGGATTCACCAGACAGATGAGTAACATTTTAGAGTGTGTATGAATCCCGAGGATTCACTAGATAGACTAGTAACATTTCAGAGTTTGTAGGATCCAACTGATAGATGACTAGCATTTCAGAGTGTGTATGAATCCACAGGATTCACCAGACACACGAGTAACATTTCAGAGTGTGTAGGAATCCCCAGGATTCACCAGGTAGACGAGTAACATTTCAGAGTGTGTAGGAATCCCCTGGATTCACCATACACACGAGTAACATTTCAGAGTGTGTAGGAATCCCCAGGATTCACCAGATAGATGAGTAACATTTCAGAGTCTGTAGGAATCCACAGGACTCACCAGACAGACGAGTAACATTTTAGAGTATGTAGGAATCCACAGGATTCCCCAGATATATGAGTAACATTTCAGAGTGTGTAGGAATCCCCTGGATTCACCAGATAGACCAGTAACATTTCAGAGTGTGTAGGAATCCCCAGGACTCACCAGACAGACGAGTAACATTTCAGAGTGTGTAGGAATCCCATGGATTCACCAGACAGATGAGTTACATTTCAGAGTGTGTAGGAATCCCCATGATTCACCGGATAGAGGAGTAACATTTCAGAGTGTGTAGGAATCCACAGGATTCACCGGATAGACGAGTCACATTTCACAGTTTGTATGAATCCCCAGGATTCACCAAACAGGTGAGTAACATTTCAGAGTGTGTAGGAATGCCCAGAATTCACCATACAGATGAGTAAACGTTCAGAGTGTGTAGGAATCCCCAAGGATTCACCAGATATATGAGTAACATCTCAGTGTGTGTAGGAATGCCCGGGATACACCAGACAGATGAGTAAACGTTCAGAGTGTGTAGGAATCCCCAGGATTCACCAGACAGATGAGTAACATTTCAGAGTGTGTATGAATCCCCAGGATTCACCGGATAGATGAGTAACATTTCAGAGTGTGTAGAAATTCCCCAAGATTCACCGGATAGACGAGTCACATTTCAGAGTGTGAAGGAATCCACAGGATTCACCAGACAGACGAGTAACATTTTAGAGTGTGTAGGAATCCCCAGGATTCACCGGATAGACGAGTAATATTTCAGAGTGTGTAGGAATCCCCAGGATTTACCAGATAGACGAGTAACATTTCAGAGTGTGTAGGAATCCCCAGGATTCGCCAGACAGATGAGTAACATTTCAGAGTGAGTAGGAATCACCAGGATTCGCCGGATAGATGAGTAACATTTCAGAGTGTGTAGGACTCCACAGGATTCACCGGATAGACGAGTAACATTTCAGTGTGTAGAAATCCCCAGGATTTGCCAAACAGGTGAGTAACATTTCAGAGTGTGTAGGAATTCCCAGGATTCACCAGATAGATGAGTAACATTTCAGAGTGTGTAGGATTCAACTGATAGATGACTAGCATTTCAGAGTGTGTAGGAATCCACAGGATTCACCAGATAGATGCGTAACATTTCAGAGTGTGTATGAATCCACAGGATTCACCAGACACACGAGTAACATTTCAGAGTGTGTAGGAATCCCCAGGATTCACCAGGTAGACGAGTAACATTTCAGAGTGTGTAGGAATCCCCTGGATTCACCATACACACGAGTAACATTTCAGAGTGTGTAGGAATCCCCAGGATTCACCAGATAGATGAGTAACATTTCAGAGTCTGTAGGAATCCACAGGACTCACCAGACAGACGAGTAACATTTTAGAGTATGTAGGAATCCACAGGATTCCCCAGATATATGAGTAACATTTCAGAGTGTGTAGGAATCCCCTGGATTCACCAGATAGACCAGTAACATTTCAGAGTGTGTAGGAATCCCCAGGACTCACCAGACAGACGAGTAACATTTCAGAGTGTGTAGGAATCCCATGGATTCACCAGACAGATGAGTTACATTTCAGAGTGTGTAGGAATCCCCATGATTCACCGGATAGAGGAGTAACATTTCAGAGTGTGTAGGAATCCACAGGATTCACCGGATAGACGAGTCACATTTCACAGTTTGTATGAATCCCCAGGATTCACCAAACAGGTGAGTAACATTTCAGAGTGTGTAGGAATGCCCAGAATTCACCATACAGATGAGTAAACGTTCAGAGTGTTTAGGAATCCCCAAGGGTTCACCAGATATATGAGTAAGATCTCAGTGTGTGTAGGAATGCCCAGGATTCACCAGACAGATGAGTAAACGTTCACAGTGTGTAGGAATCCCCAGGATTCACCAGACAGATAAGTAACATTTCAGAGTGTGTATGAATCCCCAGGATTCACCGGAAAGATGAGTAACATGTCAGAGTGTGTAGAAATTCAACAAGATTCACCGGATAGACGAGTCAAATTTCAGAGTGTGTAGGAATCCACAAGATTCACCAGACAGACGAGTAACATTTTAGAGTGTGTAGGAATCCCCAGGATTCACCGGATAGACGAGTAACATTTCAGAGTGTGTAGGAATCCCAGGATTCACCAGATAGACGAGTAACATTTCAGAGTGTGTGGGAATCCCCAGGATTCCCCAAACAGATGAGTAACATTTCAGAGTCTGTAGGAATCCCCAGGATTCACCGGATAGACGAGTAACATTTCAGTGTGTAGGAATCCCCAGGATTTACCAAACAGGTGAGTAACATTTCAGAGTGTGTATGAATCCCCAGGATTCGCCGGATAGATGAGTAACATTTCAGAGTGTGTAGGAATCCACAGGATACACCGGATAGACGTGTAACATTTCAGAGTGTGTAGGATTCACCAGACAGACGAGTAACATTTCTTAGTGTGTAGGAATCCACAGAGTAACATTTCAGAGTGTGTAGGAATCCCCAGGATTCACCAGACAGACGAGTAACACTTCAGAGTGTGTATGAATCCACGGGATTCACCAGACAGACGAGTAACATTTCAGAGTGTGTAGGATTCAACTGATAGATGACTAACATTCCAGAGTGTGTAGGAATCCCCAGGATTCACCAGACACACGATTAACATTTCAGAGTGTGTAGGAATCCCCAGGATTCACCAGATAGACGAGTGACATTTCAGAGTGTGTAGGAATCCCCAGGATTCACCAGACACACGAGTAACATTTCAGAGTGTGTAGGAATCCCCAGGATTCACCAGATAGATGAGTAACATTTCAGAGTGTGTAGGAATCCCCAGGACTCACCAGACATACGAGTAACATTTTAGAGTATGTAGGAATCCACAGGATTCCCCAGATATATGAGTAACATTTCACAGTTTGTATGAATCCCCAGAATTCACCATACAGATGAGTGAACGTTCAGAGTGTGTAGGAATCCCCAGGATTCACCAGACACACGAGTAACATTTCAGAGTGTGTAGGAATCCACAGAGTAACATTTCAGAGTGTGTAGGAATCCCCAGGATTCACCAGATAGACGAGTAACATTTCAGAGTGTGTAGGAATCCCCAGGATTCCCCAGACAGATGAGTAACATTTCAGAGTGTGTAGGAATCCCCAGGATTCGCCGGATAGATGAGTAACATTTCAGAGTGTGTAGGAATCCACAGGATTTACCGGATAGACGAGTAACATATCAGTGTGTAGGAATCCCCAGGATTCACCAAACAGGTGAGTAACATTTCAGAGTGTGTAGGAATCCCCAGGATTCATCAGATAGATGAGTAACATTTCAGAGTGTGTATGAATCCCCAGGATTCGCCGGATAGATGAGTAACATTTCAGGGTGTGTAGGAATCCCCAGGATTCACCGGATAGACGAGTAACATTTCAGAGTGTGTAGGAATCCCCAGGATTCACCAGACAGACGAGTAACATTTCAGAGTGTGTAGGAATCCACAGGATTCCCCAGATAGATGAGTAACATTTCAGAGTGTGTAGGAATCCCCAGGATTCACCAGGCAGACGAGTAACATTTCAGAGTGTGTAGGAATCCACAGGATTCACCGGATAGACGAGTAGCATTTCAGAGTGTGTAGGAATCCCGAGGATTTGCCAGATAGATGAGTAACATTTCAGAGTATGTAGGAATCCACAGGATTCACCAGATAGATTAGTAGCATTTTAGAGTGTGTAGGAATCCCCAAGGATTCACCAGATATATGAGTGACATCTCAGTGTGTGTAGGAATGCCCAGGATACACCAGACAGATGAGTAAACGTTCAGAGTGTGTAGGAATCCCCTGGATTCACCAGACAGATGAGTAAAAGTTCAGAGTGTGTAGGAATCCCCAGGATTCACCACATATATGAGTAACATTTCAGAGTGTGTGGTAATCGCCAGGATTCACCAGACAGATGAGTAACATTTCAGTGTGTGTGGTAATCACCAGGATTCACCAGACAGATGAGTAACATTTCAGAGTGTGTGGTAATCGCCAGGATTCACCAGACAGATGAGTAACATTTCAGAGTGTGTGGTAATCGCCAGGATTCACCAGACAGTTGAGTAACATTTCAGTGTGTGTGGTAATCGCCAGGATTCACCAGACAGATGAGTAACATTTCAGTGGGTGGAGGAATTCCCAATTAGATTTCAGAGTGTGGCGCACGTTTCTAGTCAAACAAGCACACTAATCCACAAAATGCATTATTACTTGTATGAAAAGCCTACATACTAGTATACACCTAATCAAAGGCCTACACGCAAAGGTATCAACTATCGACAAAAAAAAACAATGTTGTCCACCAATAATAAAACTATACATGTAGCTCCACCCACGGTTTAGTAATTATAGAACTGTTTCTGTATAAGTGAGATTAAACATTACTGTAGGCCCTACTTTAGTATTCACAATGTGACTAGTCCCTTACCTAGTCCTAGACATCCATTCTTGTTTGGACCCATAGCAAACACCTCATCGTCTTTGGTCACATAGATAGCTTCATTCCCAGACTCACCGAACACACATATCTTTTCGATCGTGGCCAGATTTGTTCGGTCCAACATACTGCAAATTGGCCATGTTTCGATACAAGCGAGCGACATATCAGTGTATAGTGAATATGGTAATTAACCAGGCCTGAAAAGTTGAAGATGAAACAAATTTAAGAGGAAAAAATGTGATGGCAGAATTCAACAAAATAGGCTACAAGAAGCTAAAACAGCTCATTGGGCTTATTTCAAAATTCTCAAAAGCCAGCTTTAATTTATTCTGGCATTTACACTATTCAGATTGATTTGTTTATTTAATAACTATTCACCATTACTTAACATATGCTATGCACAGTCTCACCGAAATGAGTGTATTGCGTGGTTTGCCGCTGTTAATGCTAGGTTTTACGATCGCAAATCAAGTTTAACCGCGCCGATAAAAGGGATAGTTGCGACCTTAACACCTAGCATTGACGGTGGCAAACCACCAAATACAGCATGTCTATTCCCATTCTAATCCAATTCAAATCGATGTTGGCTACAAAAGTATAAAAATCGACAAAATCCGAATCTTACGGCCGATGTCAGCGAAGGGCTTATTTACCACTGGATGGAATTATGTGTTTTTCCGCAATGGAATATAGTTCCCACAACTTCCAACAAGTCCCGTCTGTTTTCACCAACAAATTATCAGAATTATTAAAATGAAATTCTACTTTGTATGGGATATAATGAAAGCAGTGAACAAAAGCATCGTTTTTGAAATACATTTCCACAGTTTCGTGTTTTCGTGTTGCGTTTGTCACCCAGATATATGGTTGTGGTATCAATTGATTTAAACATCCGTTATCAGGATTGTGGGCTTTGATAAATTGATTATATCACAGCAGAAATGTGTTTTATGATTTTATTATTAAGGAATTCCCGATTGTGCTTTTGTTTGTAATCTTGCAACCAACTACTCAATATTCATGAGTCACGTGTACTCACTCCGATTCTAGGGAACGAGATGACAGTTTTCACCGTTGGTTTTAACGCTGTCAACTGCATCACTACTCACAGCCTAGTTTCAGATTACTAGATCTATTTATCTGGATACCTTTTTTAGGTACTGGTTCTTAACATAAGTACATATGTTTAAATAAATTAACACTCTAAATGTATTGGCTTCTTGGTCCCTGCTAGATGCAAATTCGTATCCAATAAACTATACAGTATATAGAGATACGAGGAATAGCCCTATAAAAACTACAGAAATAAGACCTGCCTCTGAATACTAAATAACGTTGAATGCGCATGACCTAATTACCTCGGAAGCGAGTGTGGTACTGCTGATAAATGATTGATTTTGACATGAAAATGTACGTCGAGGGGTCGTTTTATGGGTCGGTCTAACCCAAAAGTGAAGAAAATGAGTAGAGTATGACAGATACATTTTAATATACACAATTACTGTCAAACATTACGTGGTGAGTGTCGGCTTAGCTTACCTTTCAATATGTTTGCATTTTTATACCAGTACATAGCATATGATACTTGAAAATAAATGTAAGTTAAGCAGAAATTATCCCTGTAGTGTTTTACAGTACTTATATAAGTCATTAAGTATTTGTCGTCTTATACATGTAATCACAAATCCCCAAACTTTGTCTTTTAACTACAACCGTGACGATAGCCACATTATCTTATCTGAGTTTCTTGTAATTAACCCGTAGGCCTACACTGTTGATTTTTCATATTGTCATTTGTAGGCTGGTTTACATATCCTCTAGTATGTTTGTTTGATTGATGTTAAACGTCATACTCAAGGGTATTTCACTTATATGACGACGGAGACAAACAAAAACATACAAACAGATCAGCTTCCTGTTTCCCTTTAGCTCGGAGAACACCAGGGCAAACGAAAGCTCATCTTTTCTCGCTTCTTACGATCGACCGAGGAAGCCGAGGGAGGATTTTGCAGGACTGGCCAACCCGCTCCTCTAGTATGAATATATTGCTTGGTCCATCGAACATTACTAATGCAAAATATAAACTGCACTATGAGGTCTTTGCTTTAGAGGGGGGAGGGGGCACACAACTCAACGTATATTTTGTATTGCAGTGAAATATAATTTTTTTGTACTCTACCGGGATTGGAATTTGGTATCAGTATTATATTTAGAAACGACTAGACATGTTTGTAGGTCAAGTTTATGTAAAGCAATTGAGTCATCAATAGACTACACTATCACCAACAGATTGAGTCTATTAAAGTCACCTCAAAAACTAATTTTAATTTATGTTCAGTGAGTTAAACCTTAAATGTCAAAAGCGAGAGGTTAAGATGCTCACACAGCCAGTGGGCGAAATAAACTGGTTTGTTTTTTATATCGTTTTATTGTGTCCTGTGATTTTCATGTTATGTCTTCGGTTGTTGTCAGTGACGTCTAGTGATTCACTTATCGCCCTAGCACGCCGCCATAATACTTTAATAGCCCTCGTTAAACAACAAGAAATGAGTTTTAACAAGTCAAGTTAAATTTACAAAAACAAGATAGCGACTGCTATTTTATACATTTTTAATTCCTTAGCTTTCGAACTTGACTACGTTCGTCTTCAGAGGTAAATGGCAAAAGCAAGAAAAAACTATTTACAGGGGCATTATATAGTACATAGATAATACAAACATCAGAATATATGTGCTATATGATGCCACCAGTAAGTCAAATCCTCTTTACCTTTGTTTGTTTAAGAACCTTCTTCTTTTCTTCAGAGAGTACAAGTTATGATGTTTATCACCATTTTCGTGCAATATGCTATGTCCGCCATATTTTTTTAAAACCTGGTGAAATACAACCGCATCTCTGGTATTAACAGAAAGTTTGAGATAATATCTGGATTTGAGTGATGACCATTTTGGTTTGCGAAATCAAACGAAATGCAATCCCATCTGTCTCTAAATATGTGCTTTTTCTGTGAATTTGATATTAAAATTATTATGTTCACAACACATAGGCGTAAATATTGTAAAATGCTGCAATGGCGGCTTTTTTTGTTTTACGGAATTTGATGAAAAAACAATCTCATGCTTTGTCTTAATAGTAGTTGGCTATATTTCAAGGCAATCTGTGAATTTGTTACATAGTGATACTGTTCACAATATACATGTCCACAGGCATGAATATAATTATTGTAAAATAATGCATTTGCGGCCATCTTGTTTTACGGAATTTAATTATGTATGTATGTAATCCAATCTGTGGTCACAATAGGAGACTATTTTTCAAGTTTCAAGGTCATCCGGACAGACGTATCGGTGGAAGGACGGACGGACGTTAGTTGTGGATAAATATATATACATTTGAAAATATTTATATATTAAAGCCGAGTTAACCAAAGCATTGAGCGGGTGGCAGCCATTTTTGTTTTAGATTGTCTATATGTTATATTACGACGCCCATATGACTGGTGACAGTTAACGCAAGGGCGGTTAGGGCCAGACAAGATTTTTGCCAAGGTCATTTTATATGGCAAACGGACGGATCTTACCGTTGTACTCCTTGCACCAACCGCGAGGCAGGATGTTTAATATGATTCGGTGTGTGTATTCCGATAAACTGGAATTTACAGCTGTGTAACATAGACGTGACTTGTTAACCTACACGACCTACATAACAGAGAGGGCATATCTGAATATAACACAAACCGGAGCGCTGGTAAATAATAACTTGGATCCCATAGTTACTAGTAAACATCAATAAATCCTGTAATAGAACTTATTTTGTTATATCATTGGTAATGACACATTCGTAAATTAATTGCCTACACTATTAGGTATTATGTAAATACACTGTTTGGACTCTTGGTCTGATAATGTCCTCATTGAAAAAGCCCGACATTGAATGACACAATGTTCAACAGATTGAGCCATACATCAAGTTCATGGAATCCACGACAGATTGTTTGCTTAAATTATACAATGTTTACCGAATATAGCCAAGACTTCAAAAATGAACAAAAGTTTTATCTTAGCTATACAACCATTATGTCAAGTATCAAAGTATTAAACTCATCATGTTTTCTGTTGATAAATTATCAATCAATATTATTACTGATAGGCCGTCATAGCCGTATTGATTAAATATGAATTATTTGAATCACAATGCGGTTGATTTATTCGTCACGCATTTACATCTCTGACTGTTATTTAAATGTTAGAATATTTCTATTTAATTATGTTACACCTAAAAGTAAAGTGAAACAAAAATGCTAGACGTAAACAGTAGTTTAAACAAGCTCATGATACACGATATAGCCACGGTCGTCTTTCCTTTATATATTATCGCAAACATTATGTTAACAGTATAGATAGTTTACAAAACATTGTATTTAAGAAACTTGTCAAATAAAACTCTACAGTTACCTGCCTAGGTAGAGAGTATGTAGGTCACATTGGTAATGCCACAAATATATTGTAGGTTGGGATGGGAAAAGCGCGAGGAAGTGAGGTGCCCACAACTGGCATTTTGGGCCACATTTGGCGACCATAATTGACACAAGAATTTATGAACACACAAATATCAGTTCGAATGAGTAGATCAACATCAATTTTTATATGAGACTTAAGTGTGTGGTTATTCTGGAAACAAACATTTTAACAAACATATATTTATACAGACGATATACCCTCATTCTAGAACCCCATTATTTCTGCTAACTCCTCCAGTGTGTAAACCTTAAGTCGCCACTGCCGTCAAATATATAAGCAGAATGTCTGAAAAGAAAAAGTCGTTAAATATATCCAAGGGAGATCCAACCATTAGAATTTATTTTTATTTTTATTTTTATTTTTCTTCATCTTTATCTCTATTTTATCCCATTATGGTGCCAGCACAGATTATTTCTTTCTCTACTCCAGACAGTTTATTACTTAAGAGTTACTTTGGTACATTTAATCCTCTTATTATACATGCAGCGTGTTAGATATCTTATCTGTGGTTATGGTCCACACTGGTCACTGGAACATTTGACCTTGTTTATTTAACTTCTTTATACTTGTATATAGCTCCCACTCTCCTCATTTTAGTCATTTACACCTGATGACGATACAGGCATATGTATCGAAACGTTGTGTTCTATCACAAAACAAGAAGTGGTTATCCAGAAAGTGTATAATTATATGATGATCTTGTGGCACGCTATTTACCAATAATTCTGTTTAGATGATCCAACAAATCGTTACGAAAGGTCAGTTGACAGTCTAGTTTTAGTGAATTTTATTTGTTGGACATTATGCCCTCGTGTGACAAGCGCCTTTGTGTCATTCATTAATTGCCTTAATAATCACCGCTGGTCAATTTATGAAGGTAAAATAAATAAAGGTTCTTTTGAGGTTCTTTAGAAACGGCGACAAAAAAGTTTTTATTTTATTGGGGAAAAGGGAGATCTAGGCCTACTTGCTACAGGTGATGTAAAAGGGTTGCATCAGAACCATAACTCGAAAAACCTTTATTGGTTCTATAAAAGTCGTTTTTTTCTTAGAGCGTAGCCAATTTATACAGTGTTACCCATGGATTCTTGGAGACCTTTATGCTTTCAGTTTGGCATTTTGATATTTTTTCAGCGCAATGCAAGCGCGGGCCTGATCCCATCAGTGTCACAGAGGTTCAAACAAGTGATTAAGACTTGAATAGTGTTGATATATATGATATCCAAATACACTCATGGATTAGAGTCTATTTAAATAAATAATTTTGTTTTTATCCACTGACTTTTGTAGCTGGTTGTCTCGAGGAGTAACAAAACAAGGTTACTGCGAACAGTGTTAGCAAGGTCAGGTTATTTTGTAGTAATTAAGGAACAGTCGTTTAATTGGCTGTCTGAAAAACAAATGCGTCCGTGACCAATCACACTCTGTATATGAAGATATAGACTAGAAACACCTAATAGAAGATTTTAATTGGATACTTTAAAATAAACCCTGTTCTGCCGGTCCTCGAGAAACACGCATGCCTTTATCAGAGGATACAAATAAATGATTTCTAAATATCCGATAACTAATGGGAGTAATATGCTTGTCGTCTTGGATAACTATAACGGGACAGTCGTTGTGTTAACATAAAAAAGCTAACATTGCTTTTGAATTCACCATTATACAATGATGCACATAGCATCTACACACAGTGACAGCCAGATCAGATACAAGTTGCGTTAAGCCATTTAATACATCAAATTTGTACAGAAAGTTACTCGACGAGACGGTATATATTGCATATATTGCACAGGTATTCAACCTTAAAGGGAAGAACTGATTTTCTACCTAAAAATATTATTTTTATTACATATTTCAAAGACAAACAACTGTATTGCACTTGCATACGACTAAGCATAGCCGTTAATTAGTTAATTGAACAGGCGGGACTGACGTCCTTGTTCGATAACACGGTCGGTCATCAGTGCGTGCGTTTACTTATGGATGCATTGTACGGCATCTGTAACAACACGGCGTATACACAAGCTTAGTCATCCAAGCGCAATGTTAATCTGTTGTTTACATATCAAAATAGCTCTTTGAGTAACACATACGTTTAGCATGTTTTCAGCTGATATGCGGTTTTCAAAAATCCGGTTTTAACTTCAAGGGAGATATGTAAAATCGGTTGTTAGTTGTTGTTATTGTTTCGCTTGGGGACGAAAACATTACTTTCGGTTTCACGTGAAAGCATCCTTAAGTGCATGCAGTATATGAAGACAGCCACGACTATATGATATAACTACCGCGTTTTCGAAAAATGACGTCAGTTCCGCTTTTTAAAATAACTAATTAACGGTAATGCTAATTAGATTTCAGGTACAATGCTGATGGTTTCTTCGAAAATATGCTTTAAAAAAATAAAAAGTTTATGTGGAAAATCATTGATCTTTCCCTTTAAGTTAAAAACTAATATGACACTGTCTCACATTTAAGTATACAATTCAAAGACGTGTCCCACATATGCATCAGCATGCACAGAAAATTCCATTTTCATAAGAAATTTTCGTTTGCACAAAAATAATGGAGTGAAGCGTTTGTTTGCAGATTGCTTTATACGTGTAACTTTGTCCCTATCGATTGATCCATTCGCCCTCTCGGCTCTCACTCTGAACGGACTTAAGTCCCATGCCATACAGTGCTAGAGTCTCACTCTCCTAAGATATTTATTAATATTGATGAGTATGTTGACAGGCCGGCTAGGAGAATATCAAAGATACACAATTATTGAATATCGTAAGATAGTGGACGGTAATCTGTCAGTACGTAGGGCCTACCATAATTCCATTATTTTCCGTCCCTGTAGCCTTTTAAAGGATATTATATTGTGCTTTTGACTCCAAATAATATATCACTGGGGATTTAAAGTCGACCTTACGCTTTAGGAAATCCAATTAACTTTTCTTTTTTGTTTATCTTAGATATTTTAGACACGTTGGGGGCCAGTCAGGTACTATATACACGTTTGTGTCCAACTGTCTATTGTATACACATTGGTGACCAGTCACAGTTATTATATCCACGCCAGTGACCAGTCCCAGTTATTATATTCACGCTAAACCAATCACAGTTATTTTATACACATTGGTGACCACTCACAGTTATTTAATAGACATTGATGACCACTCAAAGTTATTTGATAGACATTGATGACCACTCACAGTTATTTGATAGACATTGATGACCACTCACAGTTATTTGATAGACATTGATGACCATTCGCAGTTATTTGATACACATTGCTGACCACTCACAGTTATTTGATAGACATTGATGACCACTCACAGTTATTTTATACACATTGGTGACCACCCACAGTTATTTTATACACATTGATGACCACTCACAGTTATTTGATAGACATTGATGACCACTCACAGTTATTCGATAGACATTGATGACCATTCACAGTTATTTGATACATTCATTACACGTTGGTGACCAGTCAAATATATTTTATACATTCATTATACACGTTGGTGACCAGTCAAATATATTTTATACATTCATTGCGCGTAGGTGACCAGTCCCATTTATTTTATACATTCATTACACGTTGGTGACCAGTCACATTTATTACATAGATTGCCATTGGTCACCAGTGTCAGTTATTGTATACACATTTGTGTCAGTCACAGTTATTGTATGTCACAGTCATTATATAGGCATACACATATGGGGACAAGTCAGAGTTTTCGTATATACATTGGTGATCAGTCACAGTTATTTTATACACATTCGTGACCAAACAGTTATTGTACATTAATCCTACACATTGGTGACAAGTCAGAGTTGTTGTAAACACCTAGGTGGCGAGCTACAGTCATGATATGTCCATTGGTTATCATGCAGTCACAGTTATTGTATACATTATATTGGTGACCATTCAGTCACAGGTATTGTATACAGAGTCGTGACCAAGTCAGTTATTAACTTATTGTATACACAGTGGTGACCATTCACAGTTATTGTATACACATTGGTGACAAGTCACAGTTATTGTATATATGTTCATGACAAGTCAGTCAATGACAGTCATACATGTTGGTGTCCAGTCAGAATTATTGTATACATTTTGGTGTCCAGTCAGAGTGATTGTATATGTCCATGACCAGTCAGTCAGAGTTATTGTATATAGGTTCATGACCAGTCAGTCAGAGTTATTGTATATACGTTCATGAACAGTCAGTCAGAGTTATTGTACATGAATTCATGAACAGTCAGTCAGAGTGATTGTATATATGTTCATGACCAGTCAGTCAGAGTTATTGTATATAGGTTCATGACCAGTCAGTCAGAGTTATTGTACATGAATTCATGAACAGTCAGTCAGAGTGATTGTATATATGTTCATGAACAGTCAGTCAGAGTTATTGTATATATGTTCATGAACAGTCAGTCAGAGTTATTGTATATACGTTCATGAACAGTCAGTCAGAGTTATTGTATATACATTCATGACCAGTCAGTCAGAGTTATTGTATATACGTTCGTGAACAGTCAGTCAGGGTTATTGTATATACATTCATGACCAGTCAGTCAGAGTTATTGTATATACGTTCATGACCAGTCAGTCAGAGTTATTGTATATACGTTCATGACCAGTCAGTCAGGGTTATTGTATATACATTCGTGAACAGTCAGTCAGAGTTATTGTATATACGTTCATGACCAGTCAGTCAGAGTTATTGTATATACGTTCGTGAACAGTCAGTCAGAGTTATTGTATATACATTCGTGAACAGTCAGTCAGAGTTATTGTATATACTTTCGTGACCAGTCCGTCAGAGTAATTGTATATATATATAGGCTCATGACCAGTCAGTCAGAGTAATTTAGAGAGAGGATGTGATTACAACTTCTTGTGTGCTGAACTAAAGAAATTATTTAATTAAGTGTCAGAATAAGCTATTTGTCCTTTTACCAGGCCAAATCCCTATGGTTTGATCTTTACGTGCATTTTCAAGGAAATGGCAGAATGTTGTGGGCATGATGGAGAAACAATATGTTTAACACTATGTTGTCCTTCAACTAGGACAAGTCTCTAAATCTCTGGTTTCATTGACACAAAATCTATATTTAGTTAAACTATTGGTGAGTGCTCATAGGGCAGAAAAAAAAAAGAACCGAAAACCAACATACATATGTGTTTCATTGATTCCGAAAACCAACATACATATGTGTTTCATTGATTCCGAAAACCAACATTATGCAACATACATATGTGTTTTATTGATTCCAGTTTAAAGAAGTAAACAGTCAAATTGTCACCTAAGCATAAACTAGGCTATTTTTGCTTTGAATATACAAATTGTATTGTCAACATAAAATCCGTTCCTGCCATTTATACATTTAGACTTATTTCATACAATTACTATTTGACTGTGAAACATAGATTTTTATTTTAAAACATTAATATTGTGACAATAATTTGGAGTGAAAAAAACCCCAATACATTGACACTAAATAAGTCAAGATATTAAAAAGGAAATTTGTGCCGCTTAATACGTCCATCGCTTCTCACAACACGTCTATGTAGTTAATTATACATTACTGGTCATATATTATTAGATAAATAATCCTCAGCTTCCCCGTTTTCTTATGCTGAAAGTTCAGAAATAGTATAACATGTAAGTCTATTCCACGCTATTTTCACTTATAAATGAAGGAAGATGTACTTTGTTTCTATATACTGGAGTTTTGGCCAGAGAACATTGCCGTCATATAAGTGAAATCGATAAACAGAAACCAATCAATCTATTACGAACTCTGATGCCATTTCAAGGAGTAGTTTTTACAATAGAAAGTATAAATGTATGAGTTTTGTCTCTGTATGCTTCTTTTATCAAATATATGGCAACAAGGAGTTCTAAGGCCATTATAGTTGGACAGTTCAATAAAATAATATACTGAGGGTGAGCAATAGCATATAGGTAATAAACAATTATGACGGTTAACATTTGATCATTATTCTGTTAAATTACGGTCTCAGTTATGTTTAAGTCATTCTGGTATCCCCAAGCAGCTAAGTATTTGTTTCAGTTTAGTGTTTAATACATAGGCCTTACATGTATGCTCACCAATACAGCACCTATCTTAGTAACACCTCAATAACCTCAGTGTGTCTGACATATTATAATTAATGTCCAGTGTATAAAAGAGGGATGAAACGCTTTCTTGACATAATGGTATATGTAAACTTAGCGAATACTTGTCTGGATGGCATTGGACATTAGAGTTTGTCCAGTGCTAATGTGCTTAGAACCACAAGTAAAACCATGGGGAGATAACTGTTGTGTATTTTACTTAAACATACCTGGGTAATGTGGAGCGACTCAACTATTCCGGCTTCAACCTCCATTCTTGAATCGAGTAGCTTGCCTCTTATTGTAAACTAATGTGAATAAAGTTGTTTACGTCTATTCCAGACAGTTTTTAGTTCACACAGTAATGGCGGACAAGTCCTTTAAAAACAGTAATCCTGTGGAAAAGCCGTATGGCCTATCTGGCCTACTTAACACGTACTCTATGGTTAAGCACTGTGAATGGCTGCCGAAGTTGGCTGTCAGATCGGTCTATCTGAACGTCACACGGATGTCCTTACTTGGCTAGTATAAACCAGTCACAGGATGTTAATGATTGTGATTCGGCGCAGGAATCGATACCAGCTGATTGACGCCTGGATTACCGACTGTCGGTTTGTCTTCCCCCACACAACTCTCCCGTCAGACCCAACACACACCGAGCTAGATTTGCCTATGAAGACCTAGTAGAATTGCAACATACACAAACTAACTAGGTCAGATGCATACAGAATAAGGGTCAACCTGTACCCAATAGTAAGTCGTTCAATATATCACATGATA
>JAVFBX010232927.1:0-10746 GCA_034783855.1 Mopalia kennerleyi | reverse complement strand
AGCGTAACAAATTTACAATACATTTACTTAGCACTGGAGAAAGATTGGCTTTCCAACAAAGCTTTATGGTTCAGGTGTGCCAGCGTCAAGCTACCCGTTAACATACACCGCCTTCGTATTGGTCAAATAGGCTTACCATAAATATTGAGTCCGACCTAAAGTAAAAAACAATTAATTCATGACACAAAACATTTGTTTGCTCGTTTGGTTAATCTTTATAATCTTGTTCTGGTTTTTTTAGCAGGACCGGAAAACTTCACTTCTATACCAAATGACCATTGGACCATGTTTGTGTGGGGTACATTTAGAACATACATGTGTGACCACACTAAACACTTAGGCCTATATCCAGGTATAGGTCCAAATTGTCTCTTTCGTCTACGAATTATATCAACAGATTAATGTCAGTCATGAGTTATTGGGAGAGTTCCGTCGTAAACAGGCGATCCTTTACAATGATGTACTTTTTTAAAGCTACAATTGATCAATGTTACTTTACTAAAGTAGCTTGACTCTAAGAGGATTTTTTGATTCTCCAACTTATTACTTCACCTATATATATAAATATATGCTGGAGACATGCACGTTTTTCTTTCTCTACATTGAAAACAGTGTATTTACCAGAACAGGATTATAGACATAATTCAAACAACAAAACACATTATGTGGGTCATTTCTAGATAAAAGGACACTACTTAAAATTATTATCCCTGGGTCAGTGCCTCCCGTGGGAAGAGATTTACAACCTATACCTGGATTATGACTGGATACAAACCATAGTCGTTCTGCTGTAAGCCTCTGTGGCTCAGTTGGTTACAGCCATAGTTCCGTGGCTCGTTATTTATATCCTCTGGAGAACACCAGGGAAGAAACAAATACACGCTTTGTTAAACGTAGCACTGTTGCTACCATTTCCGTAAAACCGTATCAATTGAGATTTAGTAATTCCGCTGAAATGGAATGGAAAGGAAAACACTTTATAGGATGGAGTGCTTTATGGATAGTCTTGGGGTAAGAACATGTTGTTAATACCCCACTCTGCCACCTCCCACTCATTACGCAAGTTGAAGCAGTTGATTTACACTGTAAGATTTAAAAACAAAAAACAAAAACAGTTTAACAGCATAACTATCTATACTAGTTTGATAACTGGCGAAAGGGTTTTGTCAGGGCCATGCGTATTTAGACAGTGTTTCAGTGACCAACATTTCTGAAAGAAAACAGGCCGATCTAGAAGTATACCGACCTAGCGACTGTGTAATAAGTTACACCGCCACTGTAATGTATTCATTACCGTTGTATAGTTATAGTAATCGAAACACACAATTACTGCAATGAGTTCCTGTGGTTAGGCCTATGTTGAGCTATGTCTCCAGAAGAGGACATTCACCCCGTGGCATCGATTCCCCGCCAATGACCCAATTCTGCTACACATGCGCAGACTAGTCGCAATTCATAGTAAACAAACGACTAATATTTTATTTCTCAAAATGATGGTCGACCAAAATTATCAGATATTTCCTGCTGGGGATCATAAAGAGACTTATTTTTATTCATGTCTGATTGATTGGTTGATCGATCGATAGTTTGATTGATTGATTGGCCCCTTGCATACGTGATTGGCTGTTTTTTACATCTACTTTCTTGTAAGTAAGAGGTTAGCAGGAATCTGGGAGTGAGGTTAACAGTATTAGGCCAGCCATAGCCAATGTTGATAACAGAGGACATTGACCTGTCTAACTAGGCCGAATGAATAACTCGGCTTGTGACAAAAATAGCATTGATAGCGCCCTGCCGCGATCAAAACAATTTTACAAGGTCGGGTATAGCCTACACCACAGCCACCCATGGTTGAGTGCTATATTGTCTAGGACTTCAATCCTATCCAAGGCATGAACGAATCTGACATACCATCCAAACAGAAAATACATTGTATTCTGTGTTTCAATATAACATTTCGATCATCTACGGTGACACATAGACGACATTACACTAATTTTATTCCCTGATTTATTTTTATTTTTTGTTACACGTTTGTTTGTATACGCCCGTCATTTGACGGGACGTATTATGTTGTGGGGTTGTTCGTCCGTCCGACCGTCAACTTTTTGGTTTCCGGACATTAACTTGAAAACCGCTTATTGAATTCAAGTCAAATTTAGTATGTGTGTTCCGTATGACAAGACGTCGCTTGGGAATGATTTTGGCGTATGTTAGTTAGCTAGCGCCACCTGGTGGCAAATTCTAACTACGTTTCTGTATGTTAATTTGAAAACGTCTTGTGGAATTCGAATCAAAGTTAGTATCATTGCTCCATGTGACAAGACGTCACTTGGGATTGATTTTGGTGAGTGTCGAACTACAGGTGGCGCCGCCTGGTGGCAAAGTCCAAATTTTGTTTTTGTTTGTTAATTTGAAAACTTCTTGTTCAATTCGAATAAAACGTTATATGATTGTTCCATGTGACGTCACTAGAGATTAGTTTTGGTGTATGTCGGACTAGAGGTGGTGCCACCTGGTGGAAAACTCTTAATTTCATTTCTGTTCGTTAATTTGAAAACTTCTTCTTGAATTCGAATCAAACTTTATATGATTGTTTCATGTGACAAGATGTCGCTTGGGATTAGTTTTGACATATCTCCGACTACAGGTGGCGTCACCTGGTGGCAAAGTCTAAATTTCATTTCTGTAAGTTAATTTGAAAACTTATTGTGGAATTTGAATCAAACTTAGTTAGTATGAGTGTTTAACAACTTTTTGATTCTGGACATTAACTTGAAACGTCTTGGAATTCAAATCAAACTTAGTATGAGATCCATTTGAAAAGTTAAAATATTTCACTTGTCAAGATGTCGTGTAGGATTTTGTTTGATGTATTCTTGTATAAAAATGCTGTCATCTGGTGGATTCTTTTCAAACTTTATTTTGATATTCCATGTGGCAAGATTTCTTCGGGCGTATTTTGCGACTCACTTGAGCTCTTGTTTAGCAGTTGTGTTTCATCATTTAGTTTCCACCTAGGTAAAAACCTTTCAACCCAGGCGATTACATTTCCACCTAGGTGAAAACTGAAGAGTTTCGTTCTGTAATTTCCAACTAGGTGGAAACCTTTTCACCTAGGTGACAACGTTTCTACCAAGGTGAAAACTCAGGAGTTTCATTATTTAGGTCTGAGTTTTCTTTTTTATCTCCCACAACTATGGCTTGAAGATAATGACGAATTGCCAGATCTCAGAAGTTGAAACACCAAATCAGATTGAAGGACAGAGAGAAAAGGCGGAAATACCTGGCACTCCAAGTGGGCGTTTGGGCTGCCAAAGATAACATTTATCTAAGTTCTGTATATTTGTTGTAGTTTCCTTTTTTTACCACCATCATGCATAACCTAGGCGGAAACTAAAAAATATGAAACTTCAAAGTTTTTACCATGGTGGAAACGTTATCACCTAGGTGGAAAGTTTTTCATCTAGGTAGAAACTTAGAAATGAAACTCGGGAGTTTTCACCTAGGTGGAAACTAAAAAAAGAAACTCTGCGGTTTTAACCTATAGGTGAAAAGGATTTCACCTTGGTGGAAACTAAAAAATTGAACTCAACTGCTAAAAAACAAACGTGTACAACAAAACAAATAAAACAAGAAATACAAATTTGGTAATGTCGTCTATGGGTAATAAAGTTTTATTTTGATCAAAGTTATGAAATAGTGATGTAGAATTCGAGTACATTCTAATTGTCCTTTGGGTGTGTTCTTTTAAGGAATCGTGGCTCTTAAGTCTCCTTCACATTAAAATCGATCTAACCAAAATTCAATTGCCAAAGTTAGATGGGATTGCCACTCTATCTCAGAGCTTCCGGGGCCTTGTGGCCCCTGACCTGTATTTGTCTTAACAAAACCTGTTTTCACAATATTCATGATGACCAGTGGCTCAATGAAAGTGTAACATTGAGTTAAAAATTATCATACACCCACTTCTCAGGCATGACGCAAATGATCTGTCCTATAGTTGTGTAAACTGAGAAGGAGAGGTTGGCCACTCCAATGTACAGAAGATAAAGGAAAGCGCAACTGACGTTTCAGATCATCGGAGGTTTTGATCGCCAAGAGGCGGTACTTACTGTGGCTGGTAGTATAAGACGTTAAGCTCTGTCGTATATAAAATGTTCCAGAACTTGAACTAAGCTTAAACACCCAAAAGCGAATTCGATATATCGAAATATTGTGATGAGATCAAAGATCTAACTTCAAGGACACTTTAGACTATCGAGTTGCGATGTGAAATGACACTTAGAATTTGTGTGACAGCAACAGTATGCATGGTACGCCAACATGTCTGAACCACCTATATCTCAATTGCTATAGTAATCTTACATATGACTAGTTGCTGTGCATTTATTGGGAACGAGCTGGTTTCTGGACCGCTTTCTATTCTGTCTTCTCCGGGTGCTAATTCCGCCGGACACGCTATTCAAATTGCCAGATAATTACATGATATATTTTTGTGTTTACCTGTGTAAGTTAAATAGGAATCTCCTCCGCTGTGTGAAATAATAGATTCTCTGACGTGGTGTTCAGTATCTATACTGATGGGTCCGAGGACTGTCACGCTGGTAGTTACAGGTGCACGTTAATAAAACGCCATGGATGTCTTAAGATTTCTTTCTGCGAAGTTTCTTTCCCGTTCTGTACCTTAGGATAAATATAGGCTTGGGTTTCAGGTAGGAATTTTACCGGTAAAGCAGTTTTTGGCATTACTATTTGATAAGTTCAATCAACCCAATAACTGGAATTCTTGGAGTTTTATATGATTATAATAACTGTATAACTAAATGTATTCGTTAAAATGTCTAGTAAACAGAGTAAAAATATCCTCTTTATAATCACACCAAAGTACAGTAAAGTTTTGGCCCTCTTTTATTTGTCTTTTTTTTTGCTTGATAAATAATGCTAAATAAACTATGTTTCATTGTCATCTCTTGTGTATATATTCTCAGTTATTCAATCAATCGTCACATGTGTCTGTATTTGGAGTAATTCTACAGCTTACATGCGTTATTGTCAAGGAACTACTGTTATAACTAAAATAAGAAGAATGTTTGAACGTCTTTATCAAGGTTCCACGTTTTATTACCTGACGGAGATGATCTACTGATTTCCTTTGTTATTTATCGATTTGATTCGTAAAACCCGAGCCATCTACGGTCTTACTTACATTGTATAGAGTTTACAGGGCTTGATTTTATACAGGCCAATATCTACCAACTGAGCTTATGTTATACGTTCTCAGAAATGGGCATATCTAAGTTTTTTCTGTTTTTTTGTTGTTGCCAAGATCACGTTGGTATGGGAAACTGTGTGTTCTGTGTTGGTTGTTGGTAGGCCACATCTATAATACGGAATGAATGAATGAATTAAGTAATTAATGAATAATCACACAGGCTTTAACGAGATGAAAGTTGATAAAAATTGTTATAAAGATGTATTTAATGAGTACACTTAGCTTAACTGCGTTGCCTTATATTTTGTAAAACGTTCTAAAATATGTTTTTCTCATAAATAGAAGACCTCAATCTCGCGTGTGCTCTTAATTCGTGTTTATGTACATAAAGCTCAAAGCTGCAGGTTATCGCCCGCTTGAGTATGTCAAGGTCTTGACATACTCTATGAACTGTGGCAGGCTATAACATATATCTGAATTCTTATGGGTTTGACTAAATTGTATTTGTACCCAGTCAGCTAAAAGTGGTACGTGCCCATTATTAACCGGTTGTTCACCTCACAGCCATTCATTCTCACCGAGATATCTGTTTACCACTTGTCCCGTCGATGAGCAAACACTATAATCGTTCAATCTCGAAAACAATAATGCTGGGTCGGCGAGTTACTAGTATTGTATAGAACTTAACTATACAGGACAAGGGGCATGCTAACAAAATAAAAAAAATTTGACCGATCAAAAAAAATGTTATAATAATAATAACATCTTTCAAAACCTTTAAACTGTTACTTTGGTGCCAGACTACTGTTAGTATATTTAGTAACACATCGCGAGGAAACGCGACCGTTTTGTCATTTAAAGAACATAAAAAATTATGTCCAATTTTCGGTTCCGTGTTACATTTTAATGTAACCGATATTTAATCCCGAGCTTTCTGTTATTCCAATGTAGACTATACAATGCGAAGGTGAGAGGGGATCAACTTTCCCAGTCCATTAGGTGAGGCGGCCCTGGAAGCTCTGAAATGTTTGTTTAACTAGGTATTTAGCGTATATAGTACTTAATGTTTTTGAAGTCAATGCTTCATTTGATTATCGTTTTTCGTATTATACCAAAAACAGTTTTCTTGAAGATTTATTTTCCCACCAGCTGATATAACCTAAATTATATTATTTACAAACCGGCTGAATGCGAATAACATTTTTTAAAAAGTTTATTCAAGGCATTTAAATAATGAAATCAATGCATACAAATTTAAGATCATGTCGCTGTTTTAGATGTTAACTTGTTTTAAAACGATAAAACATAATAGTCAGTGTTTGGTTACTTGGGTGTAAATAAAATATTTTTATTGTATAAAGAGACTAACGATAGGCCTACATTTATCAAACTCAGATGTAAGCTTGGAAATCTAATATAAATGAACAGGAATACTTAACCAGTGTTTCACTGTTTTCTTTAACACATAATTAATTCTTTATCGTTGACCTAGCGACAGCATGATTAGCAATTTTTTTTCTTATATATGTAATGACCATGCCTAAGAATATCACCAAAATCTTTATAAAATCCATGTAAAGGTAAGAAAGGTGCGCACAACTTGAATGGAAGCTGAACAATACAAACACACTTAAAAAGGCATACCTTTACTTAAAACATGTTAGTAGAGATTGAGTTTGATGGTTTTCCAAAACTTTTTCAAAACCGTACGAACCCTGTTAAAATATCACAATTTGTTGTATAATATTAATATAGGTCTATTGCTAATTTTTCCCGGAATAATCATTTAAAAATACGCCACTCTCTCAGCAGTACCACACCAGCTTAAAAATGTTTTCCGCGGTTAATAGGTCATATGGATCAACGCTATTTGCACTTTAGAGGCAGACCGTATTTCAGAAGTACAGCTGTACTATATATTGACTCTATAGTCTATAATATACGAATTCGCATCTGACCCGCAACAGGCGGTGCCTTCTTTGTATTGTGTTCTATGATTGTCCTGTGCCGTCACAAATGGGAATGCATATCTCGTTAAATTGTATATACAGGTTGTTGCCTGTAGTGTCCAAAGAGGTTTCCTCCACCCATTGCATGGTCTGGAACGCCGTTAAGTGAAATAACCTTAAGTTTATGACGTTAAAACTCATCGAGCTAACAAACAAATAAACAAACAAACAAACACGCGAACAATGCAATCGCCTGCGAAAAATACTAATTATTGACAATAATTATTGCATACGCTGAGATTGTCCAGGGCACGTCATTGAAGGCCTTATAGTTAAACGACTGTTAATACGGTTTAAACTTAACAAGAAGATGTATATATATCTTAACAGCTTAGCCACTGGAACTATAAATAGGTAAGATCGGGATACTAAGTACAAACATGTTTTCTCTTCGCTGATATACAGACGACTTGCGCTTTGCTAAAGTCTAAACATGCCTGTTCTTCTGTCTAACCTTGACATTTTGTTTCAACCTTGTAGGTCAATAACCTGGGCCTATATGTACGTGTTAACGTTACGACTGCTACAATCCATCTTATCCCGTTTAAAAATCGTGTTACTGTTGCATTATAAGAACACCATTCAAGTAGCATGCCAATTATCATTTAGTAGGCTGCAAGGGGTTTCCGTTATTGTAAACAAACAATGGAAAAGCCAAAAAAATTATAAGATATCGTTATAAAACAGGAAAAATAAATTTACATGTAAGTTATCGCTGTCATTTATCTAAATTATGTTGCATAGTACATATAGGCCTACACAGTATATTGAATAAATGAAAAGAGAAAAATTTGCTTGCCTCCACCGGGATTCGAACCCGGGACCTTTGGGTTATCTTTATGTATCTATTGCAGTTAGCTATAATTTAATTTGGCCTTTGGATACATGACTATAGTTTGATCGATTTGGCGATTATCTTCCAACAAGTTGGTATTATTCCAGTGTGTAACTGATTAGTACGCCAGTACTCGATTTGTTTGTTTGGTTCGTGGTTCACTCAGTACTCGAGGTTATTTCTCATATATGACGACTGTTCGTCCCGGCTTAAACAGCCATACTCGGGCTGAAACTGTTGTGGTCCTACTATATCAGCAAAATGAGAATGCAAGATTTGAACACAAGATTAATAGAGCAAAGTTTACGTATCAAGTGTGTCATTTATATGCTATGATAGGCAAATACTGACGGACATACACATGCAATAGACCTACCCCCGAAAGACAATTACCATTGGATATATCCACCATTTAATTTGCATTTTCGATATTTTCTTGCTCCAGACGAAGGTAGACAAAGTGTATCTATTTTATATCATTTCAAACGCCCTATTATTCCTCTTGTTTTTCTTGTTAATTAAATCATATTAACATGCTACATATAGTGGAACTGTATTAAGTGGTTCTTTTCCTTATCAGCCGTTATTTTAACTACGCGCACTGATCAGCTGACATTTATTCAAATTCCTTTGTTTTGTATTCGCTGATTTATATCGCTGGTTGTCTCGAGGGTTGGCGGAACCGGGTTACTGCGAACAAGATAACTTAAGTAAACCCTGTTCCACCAATCCTCGAGAAACGGGCGTACTATGATCACAGGATATAAAGTACTTTAAGCGTCCCGTTTTCTACCCAATCAGAAACATGCCATATTCCGATCTGTATGTTCATCCCATGGGCGCATTAAGTTTCTTTAACACCCCCCCCCCCCGCCCCCCCTCTCTCCCCTCCGTTCAAAATTTGCGATTTTTTTATTATTTCATATTCATAAAATTGAGATAGTGATCTTTATCCTAGAGCAAACCCGATAAGAGAATTTGAATTAAAAGACCGTTTACTTTGATTATAAAATGTGACTACATTATTTACAACAGCGGTGTTTTGACAACATTTTAGCTGTTTTTGTCTGGTTTCATTTTTTTAGTGTACCGTACTTGGGAAAGTGCCAACTCCTAGGGTTTTGCACATTTCATTTCAACATATAAAACTGTCATTTAGATTTTTAATAGTATAGAGTGAGCTGCTCAGGTATTATTTATTAGTACATAATAAAGAAGGGCTTGCGTTATCATGTAATAATGGATTATTACATAAATAGTAGTGGGAAGCCGATTTGGCTCCCCACTACTATTTATGTATTAATTATTTTTGGCTCCCCACTACTATTTATGTAGTAATTTTAGTACATGATAATGTTGAGCCTTTTCTCTAGTCTATTGGCCAGAACTGTGTGTTAGGTGTTCGATTAAGGGCTTAACGTTAGGCCCGTATTTTTTGTGCGTTATCGGTGGTGTGACACCTGTGAAATAAGGTGTTATGTCAGTTAGGTGTGGTGGTTCGAACCTGTCCAGTTAAAGAAGGCTTTATGTGTGCGTGGTGGTGGTGGTTCGAACCTGGCCTCCCCTGTGAATGACGCCTTTTGTGTGTTAGGCGTGGTGGGTGCTCAATGTGTCCTCGACTGGTTGATGAAGAGGCCATATACGTTATTAAGTACTAAGGATGAGCGAAGCGCCCTCTACGTGACGTCACCGGTTGCACGGGATGGCAGTGGTTCTGAGCGTTCACTCCGTCTTCTAGAGAAAGGGGGACGCAAGTCTTATATACTAGTACGGAGAATGGGTGTCTCGAGTCGCAGGCTTAAAAACAATTGATTGAATTAATTATATTGCTAACGATGGCGGAGTATGGCCAGTGTCAATAATCGAGTCGGATGTCATACCATGATTTGCAATGACTGAGGTTGAAAAATATGCGCCATAATGTCAATATGTCGAGTAAACGTGTCTTCTAGAGTCCTAAAGGGAACGTTACAACAACATCGATCGAGTAATCTCCCTTGAAAATGCAAGTACAGATAACGTTGCGCTTGGTCATCCGGGCATTTGCTATGACATCATTTGGGCTGGTATGTGCTATGCCAAGAAAAGGAGCATGTCGTGGGAAGCGGATGGGTCACAACGCACTAGGGCTGTCATGGGGTGGTGAAGGGGTCTTCCCATGAGGCTTTGCGCGTTTCTCGCGAGAGTGGGCGAGATATGACGAGAGTTGCCATGGGGTGGTGTGAGGTCCCAGTCATGACAGGTGGAGTGATCTCCCCTTTTGTCTCGGGCAGGGTTGAGGCTGGGGCTGTCATGGGGTGGTGTGGGTATCTTCCCGTATTGCTTTGCGCGCCATTGTAGGGCCATCTAGGTTATTTGGGCTGGTATGCGCTATTCCATGAAAAAGAGCAGATGGTTCACAGCGAACTAGGGCTGCCATGGGGTGGTGTGGGTGGCTACAGCGAGGCTTTGCGCATCGCTTCGAGCGTCTCACGAGAGTTGGCCTGGGGTGGTGTAGGGTCTCGGCCATGACAGGAGGAGTGATCTCCCGTTTACGACTCGAACAGGGTTGACCCTAGGGCTGTCATGGGGTGGTGTGGGTGGTTTCCCGTGAAACTTTGCTAGACTCTTGCGAGCGTGGACTAGATGTGACGAGAATGGCTACGGGGTGGTGTGAGGTCCCAACCGTGAGGCCGTGGTGTGAGATG